>APFE031742304.1:81590-133986 GCA_000404065.3 Pinus taeda | reverse complement strand
ATTCTTTTTACTTTTTTCTCCAAAAATGGTGAATCATCCTCCCATGGTTGACATCATCATCTTGAATCCTATTGATTCTTATAAAGTTTATTTTGGTTGTACACTTTTCTTAGGAGGCCAATTTTATACCTCAAAGTTCCCCTAAGGTACACTGATTTGAAAAACTGGATGTGATATTGAATTCTCAGAGGCATCCACTCATAAAGACTGGGTTAGGCTATGAAGGAGAATTCAACAAATCTAAGGTAGAGGATAAAAGGACAATCACCTTTGTAAAATATATTAGGGGAGAGGATGACAACTCACATCAATATAAGAATAAAAAATTGAGCAACACTTCAACATCAAGTGAACAATTGCAAAAGAACATCGCGAGTAAAGTCCAAGAGGCAAAGGAAATGGGAAATCAAACAACAATCTATCATAAACCTCACTTCTTAAGGAGACATGATGATCAAATTTCAAGATGGTTAGATTCTCAAACATCATCCACTATTAGGTACAAATGTTTGTTTTATCGATGTTGTTACCGCTGTAAAATTTTTGGATGTAAAGTCATAAATTGTAGAGCTTATGTCAGAAGAATTGATTTTGGAAATTTTAAGATGAGAAAGAATGGATTCACAAACATTAAAACAAATATGAATCTAGAAAAAATTCATTTTATCCTCTCCTTGATATCATTGAATGTTTGCATTGTCACAACTTTGGGCACAAGTCATATGAATGTCAAGTTAAAAATAATAGATTAACATCTCTGAATATGTATAAAACAATTGGATGCATGCAATTGAGAAAGAAGGTAGAAGAAAATAAACCTGACAAGTGTGATCTAGTTCTGTACGCTCAAGATCAAAATAATAAATGGTATGTGGACAATGGTTTCTCTAGACATATGACAAGAGATAAGAGAAAGTTTGTTTCCCTGAATGAAAATAAAACTGGAAATGTCACATTCGGTAATAATGAAGCAGGAAGAATTAGAGGAAAGGGTACAATTAGTATGAATAACAGAAGAGGAAAGGCTCGAGATGTATTGTTTGTAGATGGTTTAAAACATAACTTTTTGAGTGTAAGTCTGTGTGGCAAAGGTTGTGATGTTCTTTTTCAAGATCAAGACTGTAAAATCAGGTCAACATCTACAAGGAAGGTTTTGGCTAAAGGAGTTCGAATTGAGAATTATGTATACATATTGAAAGAAGAGAATGAGGAATGCTACATCAGAAAACAAGATGAATCCTGACTATGCATAGGATATTAGGGCATCTCAACTTTGATCACATCATAAAACTCAGCAAGAAGAAAGTAGTCAAAGACCTACCAACAATAAATAAGCTTCAAAACACTATCTGCAAGTCATTTCAAATGGGAAAAAACACACGAACATCATTTAAAGTCAAAGATAAAATATCAAGTACTAAGCCTTTGCAGCTAGTTCAAATGGATCTATGCGGGCCTTCCAGAATAGAAGCAGCTGGAGGAGAACAATATTTCATGCTGGTAATCGATGACTATTCAAGATTGACATAGGTGGCATTTCTCAGAAATAAGTCAGAAGCGTTTGAGAAATTTAAAACATTTAAGGCATTGACATAAAATCAAATAGGGTACAAGATAAAGTGCATAAGGTCAAATAGAGGAGGTGAATTTGCATCAGATGAGTTTGCAGACCTATGTAATGAATTTGGGATAAAACGACAATATACTATTGCAGACACACCACAACATAATGGAGTCATAGAGAGACAAAACATGTCTGTTCAGCAAATAGCCAGAGTCATGTTGCAATAAAGAAAAATTGCTCAAACCTATTGGGCATAAGCGGTGCATACAGAAATACATATTCTCAATAATTCACATTTTAGACCAAATTGTGATACCCTCATGAAGTGTGACACGGGAAACCAACAACAGTCAAACATTTTAAAGTATTTGGAAGTAAATGTTATATAAAAAATAATGATGAAAATCTAGGAAAGTTTGATGCTTGACCTGATGAAAGAATGTTTTTGGGATATTTGTCAAAAAGTAAGGGATATAGGTGTTATTATTAAAGTTTGCATAATATTGTGGAATGCATAGATGTAAAGGTTGATGAAGAGCTACCCAATAAGAACAAGAGAACAAGTTTTATCAATCCTCCAGGTCATCATTATCATATTAGTAAGGAGAATGAAGTACTAGATGAATTATAAGATTTGAGACTCATTCAAAAGGATCTTCAAGACACACTCAAAAGAATCACCCTGCAAATCAAATTATTGGAGATAAGAGTGAAGGAGTACAAATGAGGAGGCAACTAGTAGAAAAAATTGAGTAAGTTCATATAGCCATGTTGCCACAGATAGATCCAAATAGCTTTGAAGAGGCAAGTAAAGACAAAAGTTGGATAGATGCCATGAACGAGGAGTTGTACCAAATTGAGAAGAACGAGACTTGGGAACTAACACAAAGACTTGTCGGAAAGAATATCATTGGCACAAAATGGGTATTCAAAAATAAGATGAATGAACAAGATCAATTTGTTAGAAACAAGGCTAGACTCGTGTGTAAGGGTTACTCACAAGTATAAGGACTTGATTATGAAGAGACCTTTGCACCAGTCACGAGATTGGAGGTAACCAGGATGATTTTGGCCTTTGCATGCTACAATTATTTCCATCAAGCGGAGGAGATAACTCTATATATGTTTATGTTTGGTTTATAGACACATTCATCATGATATCTACATCAGAACCTTATTATTGGCAATCTCCATGTGAAGGCTTCTATCTCAACAAGTAGTCAAACATTGTACCAATTTCAATGCATCACTAGGATTTCTTTATATCCTTCAACACTATTATTGTGAACACTACTATGAATGCTTGAAGAAGAAAAATGAATTTATCAACAAAAGATGAAAATTATGAGAAATTGCAGCAAGATCATCTCAGAAAGCCTATAATTCAAATGATGTTTCTCCAAGCACATCTTTCCATCCTCTGTCGGATGATGTGCATTAATACCTATACTATGATTTGTTTTCTAAAGAGAGTATATCGACCATTATCTCACATCTTCATGACTCTTTCTCAACCTATACAGACTGTGATCAGGTACAAGTTGGTGTTGTCTTAGAATCCACTAGTATGCGAGGGTACCAATCACCTTACTCCTCTCTTTCCTGAGACTCTACTAGTGGATTCACCTCCTTCTTGGGAATCTAAAGAATGTGATATTTTAAGCTACCAACCTGTAAATGTTAGGACATTTGATGAGACCAACAATATATTCAATGACGGTTGTCTTGTCACATCTAATTGTGACTATATGTGTTCACTGATTTATCTTACGAAACCACCGATATTTTATGACATACTGTTTGAGCTTTCATAGATTTGTTAGGATGGTGAGGCACTTCAACTTCCACCGGTGGTTATTTCAAGTGCTCACGTCCTTAACGAAATCCATGAACAAATTAAAATTAGGGTTTCTGTGCTTGAATCCTCTGGTGTCTTAGTTACACCAGGAGAACGCCCATCTTTTCAAAGTCATCAAGTTGATCATCCTCAATATCATGATAGGATTGCTGGATGGATTGAAGGATCTTATCTTGCAAATTCCTCTGCAAATAGGTGACAAATTCTTCACTTGCATTGAATTTAGGGTTAAGCATGAAAAAATTCGTCTCACAGCTGGATGATCATGGATTTCAAGTATATCATTTTGTTTACCAGGATAAGGTTATAGCTTTGATTGAACAGTCTTTTCTAGCACATTTTCCTGTAAGTAGACATGACCTTCTTGCTATCATGCATGTTTCACATGTAAACATTTTTGTTGTTGCACAATTATTCATATCAGTTATGATCGCGAACATATTTGTTCTTGTAGGTGAGGAAATGCTTCAGTGGCTAGATTGGAAGTTCGATTTCACCTGACCTGATCTCCTTTGGTTAAATTAGGGTTTTAGGTTTATATTAGTTTAGAGTTTTCTAATTAGGGTTTACTCATCAAAAATTGTTTATCATTGGGGTTTTCTTTTGTGGCTAAGGTTTATATATACTTTGTAGTGTTTTCGTTATCATAGGAAGTTATCTTGCTGCATGACTATATGTATTTAGCTTGCATTCATATTCCTACACTGCTCATTGCTGCAGAGAATTCATGAAATCTTTGTATGTGTCTTTTAATTGCAATTAGTTGATTTCTTCCTTGCATTTCCATAGAATTACATTGTATTATAATCCATCTTGTTGCATTGCGTTGTGAATTAGTCTTCTTGCATAACATAGAGTTGCTGTTAACCTAGTATTGCATTTTCTCTTTGCTGCATGTCACTACATGAACCTTCATGAACTTGAAGCCCTTCAAACCTTTTGTGTTGTGATAAAATTTCTTATGATTGTTTACACATTCTCAAATCTTAAAGAAATATTTCTTTGGCCTCCTTGCACATGATGAAACCCTAGGACAATTTCTTTGATCACCTTACTTTAATGTTGAAACCATAACCCTAATGGTTATGTGCGATTCTAATGGCTACTCTAGGAGGAAACCTCTCATAGAACCAATATAAAAAAACTACATGACATTTCTCCTATCAGTCTATCTCATTAACAAGGAAAATACAAGCAGGTACTCGTGGGGAATTCTAATTAGTTCAAATCACCTATATTTGTAACGTGAACTTTGTTTTTGGCTTGGTCCTGGATATCCTTGGTTCGTGCTCATTGTTAACCTGTCAATTGGAGGTGTGATGTGGAAATAGGGCATGAGATCAAACCTAAATTAGAAGACCTTATAGTTTCCGTCAAACAAGAAACAACCTCTCTTGCCCTCAAAATAAGTCGGGATCCATCATCCACCCAAGCGCAATATACACCCAAAAAGTAATTACAATGTGCAAATGAAAGAAAATAAAATTAAATAAAGGGTAAAGGATGAGAAAGGCTTCCTATTGAGAGAGGTGATGCAACGACTCCATCGCGGTACTGTCTAGGCCTATTAGCAACAAAGCAACATTTGCGATCTCTTGAAGTGACTCCGTCGGGGTATTGTACAGACCTGCTGGTAGCAGAGGAACACCAAAAACCTATTTTAAATTTATGAATAAAATAATCCCTCTTCTTTGTTCTCTGTATCACCATTAACTACCAACATGTGTAAACTTTTGATGTGGTGTTTACTGACTAACGAGGCCTAGCTGAGGGACATGGTAAGGGAAAATCTGTAAAAGGTCAATAAATATTAAGTGCACCCATAGTACCTAGTTGAATACATCCTTGCATTATTCAACATACTCAATATGTTATAGGGATGTAGCCAAAGGTGCTAGATTCTAAAAATGATTTTCCAATTGTTGTAGCCGCTACAACAAGACCCAAAATAATGGGCATATTCAAAATTTTGGGCCCCCCCATTCTTGCCTCAGGTCATTAGAATTATGATCATATTTTCGCTTAGTTAATCTCCCAATGAATCATTCCTATCAGGTCCTATCGATGTGCCCCTTCACGTGATGTATATTGCACTCCTTTGAATTGTTTTATCTCATGACTGTATTAATTAATTGGCCATCAGGGTTTTAAAGGCTTGTTTATTCAACTAACCATTAAAAGTTTCCCGTGACTTATCTTTCTATAATTTGCATGGAAATCAGTGGAGGCAATGTGTGTGGACATACAAGGCTTGAATTCGGCTTTCACTATGTTGATCATATTAGGGTTTGGGAGAAACATTAAATTGTCAAAATAAAGGTTCCCTCCATGCTTTAACCTAATTCATATACTTCTAGGGTGTCATTCTCGTCGACATTGCATGACATTATTGTAAGACTCATTGCATATTCCCCTAGGATCATGATTGGTTCTCGATCATGTGCATTAGGGATTGTGGTAACTGCTGTCTCTTTCAAAGCCATATGTCATCATGAGTACCTTTAGTCTCCTTTTCAATGTTTAGGTCAATAAAAAGATTCTGCTCACACATGAAAGCTAATTTTCATAAACCCTGATATGTGGATTGTGTGCTTCTCTAAAGAGGGAATCTAAGATATTTTAAGTATGCGCATTGACGAAGTGAAGGTCTTGTAAACCTTGTGGAACTCACTTACTCCAAAATTTTAATTGCCTTGTTTATTATATTTAAGACTCTAGGATGAGACACATATAAATTCATTATCCTTCATGGTTTGAGTGAATTATAACTCAATATGACATGCAAGGAAATCTCTTACATCATTCAAAAAAACCCTAAAAAACTCTAAAAGAGATAACGCATGCAACATGGTGTTCATGCATGGAGAGAACTCATATATTCACAAGGATCATTGGAGTATTCTCTCCAAAAATGGAATGAAGACCCCATTTTTTGAATACTCATGGTCATGACACTTTTGCGCTAAGTAATATTCACTCTCTTCCCACTTATGGAATAATCCAATAAGTGCAAATAAAGGTAAGGTAACGTGCTCAAGTTCTTATTAAGGCATGAAGGGAGGATGAAGAAATACATATATACACTGCAACAAAGGACCTATCAAGTTATGGTCATGAGAGTCATCACATTATAAAAATGCATTGGGACCACATGTTTTTCAAAACCTATATGAGGTTGTGAAACTTATGATATTGCCACATGCAAGAAGGTTTTAAGCTTCCACTCATAACGATCAGTCTATTTTAAATATGCATGGAAGACCATAAGCATGTTTGTTTAACTATATAAGCTCAAAATGAGTGCGAAGTTCCATATTTGCATGGAATTAGATTAATGTTGTACAATGAAGGTTTAAATGACATCATCATTGAATTTATGTGCATCACTAGATAGTGTAATGTGGCCAATGCATATGACACAATAATCGTGGCTCAAATTTGTTGAGGGGCTAGGTTGGATTCACATCAAACCAAGCGACACTAGGGTTTATCTACTTGAAGCATCCAAGACGATGCGTTGCACCATGCTAAAGGTAAAGACCACCATGGTTAATGAAACACATACTTTAGAAGCTGAAATTATAAGAAAACGCATGAGGACAATAGATCAACTCTCACATGAAGTGAATTATTCTTAATATATATATATATATATATATTTGGGCGGATACCAAGGAAACTTTATGGAGATTTATGATGGGCTGACTACTCTAAAATGTTTTTGCATATATCTCAGGTTAAAAAAGGTCAATGCCAAGAGAATGCATGGATAGTGACAACAAAATACTACATGGAATGCGTGGGCCAATGTTTCAATGATACAACATTGAATTTGTCGCTTAGATGGTGACTAGAGCCCAACAACATGAGGCTTGTCAAAATGTTGTATATTGAGACTATCTCACTCCTTAGTTATTCATCCTCAACACACTTATAATCAAAGAAATTAAAGTGAGTTGCATGGGATAAATGCCAAATGACACTTCTATTAAATTAGGGTTGTGCCACATGCTTGAGCGCTTGAACATAGAAATATGTTTATGGTTATTGATAAACTACGCCTAAAGTATCACCACCAAGCCTAACACGTCATGGGAGTATGCACTTAATATTCCAAATGGTGGGCAAAGATGAATTTTTTTATCAAAGGCACGGTGATGCTACATAAGGTGTCAGCAGAACGTGTTGGTTGCATACCA
The DNA here is from genome assembly GCA_000404065.3 of Pinus taeda. Classification (NCBI taxonomy): domain Eukaryota; kingdom Viridiplantae; phylum Streptophyta; class Pinopsida; order Pinales; family Pinaceae; genus Pinus; species Pinus taeda. The sequence goes on along the minus strand of APFE031742304.1, from coordinate 126,365 downwards.
CATCATAATTACCATATCAGAGAATAATGAATATGGAGTGCATTGGTAGTCATTCCACATACGATACTAAGACATGGAGGAAACCACGATGCATTGATAAATTAGGGCAAGTCACACTCTGCTAACTAAATAAAGTAATGCAATCTGTTGGGTGAGAAAGAACTGTGATGTATCAACAAATTTGTGACTAGGTTGGTCGCAAAACTGTAGTTTGAGCTCCAACACTCCATTCCAAAAATGTGACTTGACCTAATTGCGACTATTCCACCTCCCTTCAGGTCACAAGATCGAAATGGAGGCCCAACACCATGAATTGAAAATGCGACCCCAGCTATGCTGCAACTATGTGACCTACCTTTCCTATACGAAATGCGACGGGAACAACTTTGTAGGTCTCAAAGTCGCATTTCAGGGCTCAAGTATTTCGTCCAGAAAATGCGTGTGGTAATCCTTCGGGATTTCTGTATAGTTAGGAATTTAGTTATAAATTAGGTATTTCCAGTTATAACTGTTTCAGTTATATTTTTCAAGTATAAATGTAACCTTCATTGAATGAATTAATGCATAGATTCCAACATTTGAATGAATGGAGTTCTCCAGACTTCTTATCAGTGGTATCAGAGCCTAGATCGAATTCTGTTGAACCAAAATTCCTAGATCCTCCATTGTTGTAAACCACCGAATAAGATGTGCTTGCTGACCTAAATACTTAACTATCAACAACGTTGGTAGAGGCAACAACATTGGTGGAGTCAACAATGTTGGTAGAGGTGTGCTTGGTGGAGAGAGCAGTTTTTTAATATTGGTGGAGACTCTGCTCTAGCTGTTTTTAATATACAACCATTGGGTTGTTAATAGTTTTTTTTTTTTGGTAAGTTAATATAGAAAATATAAAAAAAGAATAAGGAAGTTTATGTTGTAATGATTGAAACATAATTTTTTAAAAATAATTTTGTTCCTGTAATCATAACATTTTTTTTTTAAGAATTCTGTCATTATCTCAAAAAAAATATGAACTCCTTGGTATCTTTAATTGGGATTGTTTTGTCCGGAAAGGAAAATTACTAGGAATGGTTCAGGAAGGTTAAAAATACACTTATTTTTAATGATTTGAGGGATGGAATCTGTGAAGGAAAAGAAGGGAATTCACCAGATCAGCCTGACGAGGAGAAATAGTTAGCAATATGGCAAAGTAAGGATAAAAAGGCCTATGCCTTAATTTCCACTTCAGTCTCAGAAGATGTAAGTAGATACATTGTCAGAATAAAATAACATATGATGCCATAACGAAACTAAAAGAGATTTATGATTCACATTCTGAATTGGGGATAATTCAGTTATTGTTGAAGTTATTTAATTTGGAAATAAAAGATAATGATCCTCTAAAACTTGCTTCTGAAATTAAAGCCATCAATCATGAAATTGAATCTAATGGAGTTAAGTTGATCCGCAACTTACTGCCTTTGTAAAAGCTCTTTACCCTAGTTATTCACACTACTTGGAATCTCTCCAGGCTAGTGGGCAGTTAAAAGATTTATATTTTGATAAATTAGTAGGGAAAATTGCAGAAAGAGAGAAGACTTTTGGCAAGAAAGAAACATCATATAATTCTATACTGAAACCCTATATCTTGCTCAAAAAGACCAAAAATATCAAGAAGAATTTGAAATAAATACTAAGGGTAATAGAGGTCAAGGTAGGAAGAATTATAGAGGCAGGGGGGCAGAAATATTCAGGGAGATAGACAGTAGAAACATAAACAATTTTTTTTCCTGATAAAACAACTGTAAAATGCTTTAGATGTGGTAAAATTGGACATACAATTGCAAATTGTAGAATTCCCTGGGAGAAATTAATGAAAGAAGAGAACAAATTCTTGAAAGGAAAGATCATCTAATTCTAGAAAAAGGACAGTATTCTGAGAATGCACATTATGTTGTTGCTCATTGTAATTTTCATATGGAAGATATATTTAGTACCTCTTTTTCTTCATGGCATGGAAGTTGGATTTTAGACATAGGTGCCACTTGTCATATGACCTTTAGAAGAGAATTGTTTGAATAATTCAGTGATAATATTGGAGTAGTGCGTTTTGCTGGTAAGTCTCAAATCAAACCATCGGGGTTTGGTTATATTCAGTTAAAAATTCCTGGGCTTTCTGATTATACTTTGAATGATGTTCTTTACATTCCCCAGTTCCAAAGAAATTGATTATCTCTTGTACAAATAAGACAAAAAGGACATTCCATCCACATATTTGATGGTAAAGTGGAAATTTGAAGAGTAGTCGATAATAAAACTGTAATGACTGGTGTAGAAGAAGATAACTTGTTGAAATTGAAAGGTGTGTCGTCTGTTACAATGAACACTAATTATTTGGTTAAGAAAAATGATACTTTGTCATCTTCTTTAATATGGCAAGCATGCTTCGGTCATATTAATTATGAAAGTATTAGAATTATGAGACAACAGGGGATTAAAGGACTTCCAACAGTTCCCAGAAAATTCACCCCATGTAATGCTTCTAGATTGGGCAAGCATCACAAACAATATTTTTAGAATTTTACTTCTCGAGCTACAAGAAAATTAAGTCTCATACACTCTGATTTATGTAGGTCTATGCCTGTACCAACTGCAAATGGCAATAAGTACATACTAACTTTTATTGATGATTATTCAAGGATGTGTTGGGTTTATTTGCTTAAGGAAAAATCACAAGTTTTTGATGTGTTAAAAAAATTTCATCTCTTCATTACAAATGAATCTCAACTAAATATTGGTGCTATAAGAACTGTTAATGGAGGAGAATATACTTCACATGTATTTGAAAAATATTTGCAAGAGAATGGCGTCAAACACCAGACCACAATACCATATAATCCACAACAAAACGGTGTTGCAGAATGAATGAACAGAACATTGCTTAATATGGTAAGGTCAATCATGTTTTTTAAGAATGTAAAATTGATGTTTTGGGAAGAAGCAACGCTCTGTGCAACATATATTAGAAATCAGTGCCCATCCTCTGTCATTAGCAACAAAACTCCATATGAAATGTGGTATAATTGTTTTCCTGCTGTTAAACATTTCAGAGTTTTCGGTTCTCAATGTTATGCTTTGATTCCTAAACAACAGAGGACCAAGTTGAGTGAACAGAGTATAAAATGTATTTTTTAGGGTATTATATGACTTCTAAGGCATACAGATTATATGATGAAGAGAAAAATAAATTATTTTGTCAAGAGATGTAATTTTTCTTGAATCTGATAAATATTCTCTCATTGTTGATAGACAACTTAATCAGATAGAAAAGTTTGTGCCTCAAGAGTTTTATTATGAATCAGATAATATACTTCCACATCCTGAAGGGGGGATACCTATATTAGATCAGTATGTGGGGTTTCATTCTCTCAATGATAATAATTCTGATATTGATGAGAAATTGGTTGATGCAAGTGTTTCTACAGACATGATAGGGACATAAACGACAACAGAGTTGACAGGGAGAGAAATGGCAAGAACTGAGACAAATGAAGAATATGAGCAACTTCCTACACAACCTTTGCGAAGATCATCTCATATTCGAACATTTCCAAAGAAATATGATGAGTTTAAGACTGGAAGTTCCTCAGGTAACTATTCTCATTGTGAATTTAACTTTTCTATTGATTGTGAACCTACTTGTTTTGAAGAAGCTACTAGTTATGATCAATGGAAAAATGCAATGCAAAAGGAATATGATGTTCTCATAAAAAATGGCACATGGAGGCTGGTGGATCCTCTTGTTGGCATCCAACCTATTGGTTGCAAATGGATTTATAAAACTAAGTATAAAACTAATGGTTCACTAGACAAACATAAGGCAAGACTTGTAGCGAAGGGATATGCATAGAAAGAGGGTATTGACTATACAGAGACATTTTCTCCTACAACTAAATGGGGCACTATTAGATCTTTGTTTGCTATTGCAATTTAGAAAGAATGGAAAATTCATTATATGGATGTCAAAACTGCTTTTTTAAATGGAGATTTGAAAGAAGATGTTTACATGTTTCAGCCAGAAGGTTTTTTTGTTAAAGGGAAAGAACAAAAGGTTTGTAAACTAATGAAGTCTTTGTATGGCTTGAAACAAGCGCCATGAGCATGGTATGAGAAACTTATTGGGCATCTTCTAAAGTTAAATTATAAACCTTTTGACCTAGATGACGCAACTCTTTTCGTTAAGAAAGTTGGAAGATCAGTGGTATATCTAGTTGTATATGTTGATGATTTGATGATCATAGGAAACAATGATGAATATATATCATTTATTAAGAAGGAAATGAAAAAGGTTTTTGATATGACAGATTTAGGATTACTTCATTATTATCTTGGAATTAAAGTTGATAAAAAATCACAACATATTTTCATCTCTCAGAAGAAGTATGTTGGTAAGTTATTGAACAGATATAGTATGATGGATTGTAATCATGTTGCTACACCAATGGAGCATAATTTGAAACTTACTTCAGAAGAAGGAAAATCATTTGAAGATCCAACAAAGTATAGGCAACTTGTTGGAAGTTTAATTTATTTATCTATTAATCATCTAGATATAACATTTGTTGTAGGAATACTTTCAGATTTATGCATCATCCTTGTAGGGGCATTGGGTAGCAGCAAAAATAGTACTGAAATATTTAAAACAAACCCAAACTTACGGCATCAAATATACCAAAGTTTCAGAATTCCATCTTGCTTGTTATTCAAATTCCGATTTTGATGGATATAAAGAGAATGGAGTCTCTACTTCTGGCTATTTGATGAATCTTGCATTAGCAGCCATCAGTTGGAGATCATGCAAGCAATCTGTTCCTGCTGATTCTACCATTGAAGCTGAATATGTTGTAGCAGCTCGAGCCACTAAGGAAATCATTTGGCTTCAGAAAATACTTGAAGATTTGCAGAAGGAACAAAAAGCTTCAACCCCTTTATTTGTTGACAGCTCTCCTGCAATTCAATTGATCAATAATCCAAAGTTTCATGATCGAACCAAACATATCAGCACCAAGTATCATTTGATTCGACATCATGTAAAGGCCAAAACAATTTATCTGACACATTGTCCAACATTAGAACAAATTGCAAATATCTTTACTAAAGCATTGGGGCGTGAAAGTTTGATAAATTTTAGATCTTTACTTGGTATGTCAGATGTCCCTTTAGATTAAGGGGGGAAATGTTGTAATCCTTCGGGATTTCTATATAGTTCGGGATTTAGTTATAAATTAGGTATTTATAGTTATAATTGTTTCAATTATATTTTTCAAGTATAAATGTAACCTTCATTGGATGAATTAATGCATAGATTCCATCATTTGAATTAATGGAATTCTCTAGACTTCTTATCAATGCGACCTTCAATAAACTATAAGCATGCGACCTCCTTCGTAATTGGAAAGTTTCACTCATCCTTTTATGCTATTGAAGTGGAATTTGAATTTTATCCTCATCACTCCAGTGGGGGAAAGCACAAAGGTTTGACTGACCATTAATATTATCAGTACCACATAGAAGAGAGATGCCTCAAGGTTAATATTATACAAAGAAACTCCTTGTCTCCAATAAAATTGATCAAATATAGTGCTAGTATTGAAGGTGTTGCCGCTGTAAAAACGAATTTTGGATTTCAGCTGAGAGACGAGGTGCCATGCTATGGATAATAAATATGGGAATCCTCTCAGTGTTGGAGTCATCTATCATGTTAAGATATTAAGATGTTCTCTACAGAAGGAAACATTTTAAATGCTTAAAATGAAATGCTGGAGTGCGAACACACAACAACTATGTGATGAATGTGACCAACATTGCATCATAATGTGTTGCACCAAAAAAAGGGATATAATGTGCGATACCATGGGGATCACAATGAGGCACATACAACCATGAAATGAAAATGTGCTATTGGAATCACTCAAGGTGAAATGGGGAGGCAATATAAGTCACAACCATAATCATCAATTTTCATTTATTACAAGTGACTTGTTCAAAGCGTGAGGAATGCGACCCATCTGCCAATGATTTGACCTGCTGAATCAATTACATGTGTGACCTATGCTATAGCGGGGTATTGTACACCTCTAATAGAAATTGAGCATAAAAGACAATTCAAAAGGGATGTTAGTGGATTTAGAAGGCAAGTTAAATGTTTTTATCATGATGCACTACCAAAGATATTCACAACATGTCAAACATATAAATGGTTCCGCTCACACATTATAGAATGGTGGAAACAAGACAACCATATGAAGGTTTGAGCATATTATACAATGTTCACAATCAGGGGATGATTACAAGAATACAAAGCTGATATAGTATAATTATAACACAGTTCCACATGCATTCGAACATACAAGGCGAGTGCCGCAAATAGGAAAACCCGAGTATGTTGTAGAGGATTTGAGTCCCGTGCTGAAGAAGACTGTAGAATGAAGGGATATTAGAGGAAAGGAAAATCAACATGGATATGATCTTCTTAAAGCTTAGACTGATGTTGATGCTGCACTGGCCATATTAAATTGACTATATAGAGACCCAATTAGTGATTTTATTTCAATTAATTAATTATGTTTTGATATTTCTCTTTGTTTGTAAATGTCTATGACCCATGTAATTTAGCTTGCAAGTATAAGAAAAGCAGCAAGGACGTCAATCTATGTGGAGGAATTAGAGTTTCTTAGAAGAGGCTCTGTAACTTTGGTTTCCATTAGCAAGCGAGATGACCTTCATGCAAGCTTCAAGAACCATTCAACAAGCTCAAAGGCGTGACTTCGAAGATCTTTAGATGTAAAGGAGGGGAAATAGCCTATGCAAGTATTCATGCTTTCACAACAATATTGGCAACAAGAAACCTAGGGATTCACAAAAGTTTATCTATTCTCCTCACATTTCTCTTCTATCTATATGTAAATGTTCTCATCATGGTGTCAACAATTCTGTTGAGATCAATTGAGCATGTATTAGGCAGTAGGCATGAGAGAGCAGTGGGGATGTTCAAGGGTCATGAGGGTAGGTCAAGGTTCACGGTAGGTGAACAATCACTTCACCTCTATAGATGTTCCCTCATACCTCATTGTAAGGGACTTTTAGCACTTGAGATAGGACCAATATTAGATAAAGAATTTGTGCTTGAGAGTTAGAGGCACTCAATTCTTGGTAGCTAGTAGGCTGAGCTATAGTGAGGCTAGGGTTTTGCATTGGATAATGGCATGGGAAATCCATTAGTATTTGCAGCAACAATAATAAGAATTTTTTCATTTCTAGATTTTATTCCCACACTTACTCATAATGGTTGTATAGGTGTATTGTGTTTTCACTGTATTTGTATATGTGTTTTCATACTAGAAATATGTTATGGACTAGTTTGTAGTTGTTGCATGTATGTTTTATTTTGAATCTATTCTTACTTATTCCAAGCTATGTTGGTGACCTATTGTGAACTAATTTGAAATTAAACTATAACATGTTCTTGTCTATGTATGTTTGAGGCAATTTTGGCTCACTGATGTTTTTCATGGCATACTTCTTCGCATTGTTGTTGTAACTTGTTTGTAATTCTTTTTGCGTTTTGTCAATCTTTGGCTAACCTGGTTTCATTTTCTAGGAATTTCATTCTTGTCCTCACTCTAATACCTTTTCATTTGATAGCCAAGAGCAAAAAACATTCATGGTGGCATCTAGGCCCACATACTAGATGGGGTTCCTATCTCAAATGGTGTGAGGTTGAATAGAGACTTCACACCTGGAAGATCCCCTAGCTGTTGGCAGTACATTCTAGCCTATCAATAAGACCTGCAACATAATAATTGGCTAGGGTGTGGTGTGTATTTCAACATCGAAATTAGGAAATACAACGAGGGTTTATCCCTCCCACTTTAAGCCACAAGAGCTCTCAGGACTATTAACCGAATATGAATATTTATTCATTCTCCCAATGAACTTATCATCTTCATTTTTATAAATTTTCCCCATTCAAATACCATGGGTCACATTTTTTTCTTTTATATTTTTAAATAATTTTAATAATAAAGTGACTTTATGAGTTTTATATATTAACTAAATTAAAGTCATTTAATAGTCCCCTTTCAATTTAACTATTTTCTATCACCTATAAAATGACATTAAATAATAAAATTAATTATTAAGCAAAGTCTTTAGGTAGAAATCACATAAGAGAAATTTTTGGCTGACGCGTTTCGAACCAACAAGTGTGGTTCATCATCGTCGGCCAAAAATGTTTCTTAAATGATTTCTATCAAAATAATTTGCTTAATTCATTATGGATCACAGAAGCCTGAATACAAAAATTAATTATTTTCGATCTCCTTTTCTCGGAAAAGGGACATTACATAAAGATAAAATGAAAAAGGTAATAATTTGGGTGAAGAAGGATGTTGAGTTCAAAGAACCTATGGCTAAGTTTAGAGGGTTTATGAGGTCTTAAAGATGCTAAAATAATTCCAAACACCAAGCCACCATTAAGATGATTATTGTTGTTATAAACTAGCGTTTGTAGGTTAGACAATTTACGACATGTAAAATTTACAATAACAATCATAAACAAATTTAAGTGATTATATACCATGAATATAAGGCTAAAAAAGGGTAAACAAGAGAAACTTCTACAATGATGATTACATGGTTGAAAATGTATAAAACAACTCAAAAAGTCATAAATGTCAACCCTAGTAGGGGTTGAAAGTCATTTAAAAATAGAATTTTTTCCTTTCTAAATTTATGAGACACAAAGAGGGGTGTAATATATTAGGTAAATTATGAAGTTTAATGTAGATTTTGATGTAACCCTAACCCTAGTTTAACGAAGAAAAGGAAAAATGGAATTAAAGCATTTATCAAACCCTAGTTCTACAACATTTGCATAAATAGAAGAAATTGCTTACAAAGTGATAGAAGCTATCACCATATCATCCTTCATCTATCCAAGAAAAAAAATACCCCATGAAAAAATACTTCAATCTAAGACAAGTTTGACTTCCTTTAGTGATCCATAGCTCCATGAGAAAAATAATTAGTGTGCACAAGTTCTCAAGAGGAGAATGTGATGTGGCAATTATCTAAGGTAATTCTAATTCCCTCTTTATATGGGGGAAACCAAGTCGAACTTGCCTTAAATTAGACCAAAAAAATCCTAAAAATATAAGAGTTTACAAGTTCAATAGGTCACAATCCAACCTAAAACATAGTTATCTCAATATAAAATCATAATACTAACTTCAATTCACACGTGTGAGTAAAACGTCCTCCAAGCATGATGTCATCCTCCAAAAAACCCATGTCATCACTACAGGCCATACAAATGTGATGCCATAGCCCTGGAACATGTCATCATCATAAAAAAGGAGACTACCATACCTCCAAAATAATCACTAGTCATCCTCATCATCAATAGGGTCCAAGAATAACGTAATGTCCATTAAGTAGGTGTAGGGTCAACTTCGAGGCATCTTAGGTTCACTAGGGTACATCATCAAGCCTAGAAATGTCTTATCTTCTTTGTTGGCATTATGGATTTGGTATTGTCCTCTTGGAAACCTACATTGATGTATGTATTTATGGATTTAATGTATTGATCATTATGATCTTATCACAACTAGTAATGTAGGATGGTTGTGTCACCTTGAGTATGTTTTGCAGGATGATTAGTGTATATTTACATAACTTGGATTTGGATGTTAATTATTTGTACTTAGTGGCGAAGCAATGGATGAACAACAACTACAAAAAAGTGTGAAGAAGATTTGGCTAGTTTATACTGAGTAAAGAAGGCGTTTCCCTAGCCTTTGCCCCCGCTGCACGGAGGAGGTCTTATGAGTGTGGCTAACTAGCTCTAGTTGCAAGTCAGAAGGCTTGTGGGTGCGACCAAATTCCTCCCAACCGCATGGAAGATAGCTTGTGGGTGAAACAAGACCTATAGGTGAAGAAAAATAAAAAAATAAGTGTGCACATGGGACTGGTTTGACTTGGTCCATAATTTTCCCTTGGTTTCTCCCTTATGGTAATTGAAATACCTTGGGTTGTGACCTAAGGTATTGAAGGATAAAAAAATATATAAGGAGGATTGAGAAAAGAACAATGCGTGTGCAATTGATGATGTTTCATGTGTGCACCAAGTGTAGGAGATCCAAATCTTTGTGATATGAATGTGTGAATGACATATTTGATGTATCACTAACAAATTTGGTTGTAGGATGTATGGAAGGGAAAATGAATCAGTTTATCGATTGTATTTGACAAATATTTTGTCTGCTTAATAATATGTGTTTTTGCAGACCTAGAATGCACTTGAGTAGGAAAAGTTTTGAAGGAAATATATGTTGCAATCAGAGATATATTGGTGACTGAATGTTGTATGTATAACATAACATTATGATTCATTTTTAGTGATAGATAGATATTCTTATATCTTCCATTAATTATGAATGTAGAAACTATGTTTTGTGATTTATGCTTGGACGCCTGTAGCAGAAATACGGGAATGCCATGATTGACTTCTGCTTGCACGGGTTATAGTTGAAAAATATTAACATGTATGAACCTCGTTGACAAAGATCCATTGACGACTAATGATTTCTAGTTATATTATTGAGTATGAAATGATGGAGACCTGAAATACTAACACATGAATGAGTTACATAACTTAATATGCGGGGTCATTCAGAGATCTATATAACAAAGATATACAGATCTATTGTAGAGGTTGTTTATGCAAAGAATAGCATGAAAATATGTTTTTGGCTCATGGAATATTGGAATAAAGTGTATATTTTCCTTTGATTGTTCTAAAGTAGAAGTTTTGTACTTCATTGACTATCATTGTGCATGTTGGACTTGAACAAAAAGGGTTTTGACTGGAAGTCTTTTATGGGGTACTAGTTGGATTGTTTCATATTATCTCTTGTTAAAACTAGTAAAGTTTGTCCTATATATATGCTTGATTTGATGACTATGACGAGGATGAAAATGATTAATACATACAACTTCTTGTTTATCATTTAAAGTTGGTTGACATCTAGGATTCTAAGCAAAATAATGACTTGTGAAGAATGTTGAGGAATGAAGTTGATGATTTGGTATTTGAAAGTAAATATTTTTGAGAAAAGGGTCTTTATTCAACAATTTATTGTGACAAAGATCTATATTGCTTAAGACTGTGCGACCTAGTAGATAATATTTTTGCTACTTGATGAGCCATAGTGAAAGAAATGTCACATATGTTGCTGTTTGTTCTTTTCTTCTAGATGATGACACTTTGAAAAAATTGATGTTGCATCTTGCTAATAATACTTGGTTTGGATAGTACAAGTTTCAAGGGCTTGAATTGATTTGGCATGGTAGCATTCATATATATATATATATATATATAGATATCAATGCTATAAGGGCAAATCAAGTCAAGCCCTTAATTTTTTTACATCAAGTCAATTCTACTAGGCCAAATCATGTCAAATATGATGTTGTTTGTTCTCTTCTTCTAGATGATGACACTTTGAGAGAATTGATGTTGCATATCACTAATAGTACTTGGTTTGGATAATAAAAGTTTCAAGGGCTTGACTTGATTTGGTTTGGTAGCATATACAATTTCTTGTCTTTTCTCATATGATAGTGTTATGGTTGGATCTTCTTGATGCTTGGAAGTGATGATTATGACAATAAGTTTCATTCGCATATTGGCTTGACTTCATGAGTAGTATTAAAATTACGCATTCAAACTTGGTTGATTTGATTGCCCATTGGCTTGGGTTGGCATCTAACAAGGGTCGTGATTGATATTATTGGCTATTGATAACGTTATTTAGAGATTTGATATACACGCTGCTACTTGTCCTTATCTCATTTTGCATGGTGGTGATGTGATTTATAATTGATATTAAAGCGACGATTTGGCTTAGCTTGATCTATCAAAATATTGATTTGACTTAGCGATAGAGTTGGTTTTGATTTTCAGTAATTAATATTAAGTGATTTAGTGGTTGGCACATTGATATTGGTCTTCACTGATTCAGTTTGGAATTGTATTGGTATATTGGTTTGATCTTATTGCATGGTGTGGGTTCACTTTGAATATTGATGAAAAATGGCATGCAGGCTTTGATGGTTAAATGAGATAGGTGGATCTAGTGCGAAATATTGTGAAACATGGTCCATGAGGTGTTTATGTTTGTATCCTTTAGTGAGGGAGTCAAAGCTTCCTTTCGATAGGAGCTAGTAAACTTGAACAAGGGGTTGTAGCTCCCTTCTAGTGGGTGCTGGAGAACGAGTGGAGGTTGTAGCCTCCTACAGGTAGGAGCCTACGTGCTGGAAAGAGTATGCACTAGTACAAGACCAAGATGCAATGACTAATTTTATTTATAATAAAAGAAGAAGATAGAAATGAAAATAATGGTGGTTTTCACCCACATTGAGTTTCCACCAAAAATCCTGGTGTACTTTATGTGTTGATGTGTTGACTTGTTCTGCATACTTATGGTTTACATGCTATTATTATAAATATTTCTCATGGTTTATTGAATAAGTTATATATAATTGTGATTTGGTAAATGAATTCATGGCTTAAACACAATTGTGAATTGGAAGAATAAGTTAAGTTTAATTTAGGAATGAAATACTGACCCCCTCATTATTTCTAATAATTGGTGTTAGAGCATGTCTCTTCAGTAGAAGCTTAACCACTTGAGAGAAGATCAAGGACAATGGGAAGGAAGCACAAGAAGAAAGCAACACAAAAAAAGAGGCCAAGCTAAGAAAGCAGTGACAATGATGTATCAAATGTAGTGGAAATATCAACAAGCATAGATAGTTTGAGAGTTGGAATTCCAATAAAAATCTCTATCTTTGGAAAATAATTTAATCATGGGAAGAGATATTTTTTTTAAAATTTTCAATGAATCTACGATAATACCCTGCATAACCAAAAAACTTCGATCTTCTCGTTGACTTGATGGACTAGGCAAATTAAAAATAATTTCAATTTTGGTTCGGTTTACAATCATTCATGTGGTAGAAACATGATGTCCCAAAACAATTCCTTATGTTACTAACATGAAACATTTCTCATTGTTAAGGGCTAAATCACTTTTTAGAACTTTTTAAATATTGATCAGGGACTCTTCATACCATCACCATATACAGAGAAATCATCCATGTAAATTTCAAGACATTCATGAATTAAGTCAACAAAGTGTTGATTTATGGTAGCTTCAAATGTGCTCTAAGTCTAAAAAATTGCAGGGAGTCTTAGACAGATACATTCTCCAATACCCATAAATCATTTTGGAAAATTCCGCCTGGAGATAATTTTATTAAAATAATTAATTATTTTTAATGGGACGCTAAGTCTAAACTGAGGAAAAAATAATGGGTATTAATCTAAAATGCGGGTGAAACTTCTAGAAGAAGGCGAAGATCAAGTCAATATGATCCTAGAAATTGTTTAGAATCTAATTTGGGTCGTTGATTGATCAGAGAGAGGATTATAAGAAGAGGCTTTATGGGAACATGGAGAACACACAGAGACAAGATCAGAAGTTCGATTTTCTGAAGTAGAGCAGTCGCTAGAGAGATTTTCGATAATGATCTTTTGTAGAGAGGGGCAAGGATAATATCTGGTGAGGAGTCTTTTCTTGGACATAGGGTATAAGGCAGAGAGGTCAAAACAATGTCCAAGGAGACGCCGACGCTAGCCCACGCAGTGGCAACGTAGAGCCTAGAGGGAGATCAAATTTCCTATTGAGGAAATCGAGTTCCGGAAGCCGAAAGCCAGGGTGTGAGATCATGAGGCTGGAAATCGAAGTTTATGCGCAGCAAAGGGTCAGAAGGATAAGCAACGCAGTCCCCGGTAGAGGTAACGTAGAGACTACGTAGGGTTGACGCAGTTCTGTGAAGAGGCTGATGCAGAAGGGACACAAAGCCTCTTTCTAGTGAGATCAGGGTTAGATTCTTCCAGTGATAGGGTGAGAGCATCTCACTACTTGTTTTGTCTAGTTTTTCTCTGTATAGGATAGCGAGTTGGGAATCCAATGAATTGTACTAAGAAATTACTACTGCTTAATAATAAAACCCTTAGATCTATTGCACCGGTTTTCTCGCATTGGGTTTTCCGGGGACATTTGTCCAAAAATACCTGTGTAGATGTGTTGTATTTATTTCCTGTTCAGTTTCATTTTTTTCCCTTAAGGAATAATCATAATTTCCATTAATATTTGAAAATCCCATGTTGTAGATGCTTAAAGAAGCATATGCTATAGGATGGGGCGACTCACCCTTCAAATATACAAGTACAAAAAACCCCCCACAGGGAGTGTTGATAATGATAACATATTTACATGTCGAAATATATATAGACAACATAGTGTTCAGTAAATATATATACAATATAGGGATAAAAAATAAACAAAAAATCTCAGGCCCTTCATGCCTCTATACTCTGATGTCCATATATGGCCTATGGTAGTACTGGTAATGTTCCCCGTCCAATTTCTCTAGAACTAGCCATGTACCTTGAGGCCTAACCGCAACCTCCTTGGAAAGCTGGTCGAAAACTTGATTGCATTCCCTATAAATATAGTGACATACAATGGAATCAAATTGGGACCTTAATTGAAGTGCATCATCCAATATGTGTCTCGGAGAAAATGCATGACAGATAGAAATGTTGTTGAACCAATTTATTATGATCTTGGAGTCCCCAAAAATTTTCAGATGCCTACACTATTTCTCTAATGAAAATTGTTGAAAATGTCTGAGGGTGGTCAGTTCAACGAAGTTATTTGTCCCATTACCCAACCCCATGATCCAAATGGATCCTAGAAAACCCTCTAAGTCATATTCTAAACATTCAAAACTATCGCATGAGAAAAACCTTTAAAGAAGGCGGATAACACTATCGAGAGGCAAAAACATAGAGAAATCCATTGAAAAATAGAGTATCACTAGCTTAAAGCAACTTTGAATTGGAGCCATCGGATCTGGCTGATCAACGGTCCAGATCAAATCGGCGAATCGCAATCGACGATGGCAAAGGGAGGCTATCGGCAGAGACCACAAGGAATACGCGTAAACAATCGGCAGGGTCAACGAGGATCATCGATCAAGTGCGCAAATCGATGACCCAAGTTGCATTGCAGTATCCCTATCGACAAATGAAAAGGAGCTCTTACAATGGCCCGAGGTATGTGCGATATACGATTGTGATCAATCGCATCGCAATATCGCGTCGACAAATTTCAATGGAGTGGGGCCGATAATAATGATGACAGCGATAGTCGGACCCGATAAGATTATAGACGATATTCTATATATTTTGAAATATGGAAAGCAGCAATTTCCTTTGTATTTCGCATTTCTGCCAAATGAATGGGTTTCAAAGGAAATGTGTTTGATGCGATATTACGGACCCGAAAGGGTTTATTAATGCCATTGAATACTGTTTCAATTCCGACATGAGAAGGATTTCATGTTTTAATGTATTTTTTTATATAAAAGGGAAATCACAAAACAGGCAGGATTTCGGGAGGACCAAAGGCGGTAAGTGGTTTGGGTCGGGTTCCACCCAATCCCATACAATGGCTACCACGTGTCCAGGCTAAGGAGAGAGAAAACCACCCTTATCGGGCGATTAACCCCCGTATGAAAGGGCCGCCCGAAATGAACCATAGCCGTTGGATCCGGATCTCCCAGATCAATGGTGGAGATGCAATGCTATTATAAAGGCAGACCTCATGGGAGTTATAAGGCAGATTCACAATATTTAAAGTACGATGAACAATGTTTGGCAGAATTTTCCTGTGTTTGAACGTATTTCTCTGTGTAAAGAGAGAACGACGTTTTTTAATGATTTCAAAGGCCCGATGACCATTCCGTTATAGAATAGGTGGCCACCATCCCTAAAATAGTTAGCAATGATTGCTAACACTCAGAAAGGGATATGAGCAGACAGAGGTCGAGAAGCCAGAGAGCCCGAGAAGGTGAAATAATAGACATCACTGATTAGATTTAAAGCCACATACAGAGAGAAAATAGGAGATGGAAGTGCTAAGACAGAACAACAAAGGCAAAGAGTCAGTTAGGAGAGTCTGTGCACTCAGAAGAGACTTGGGGGATCCAAGAAAAGCCTTATTGTTTTGTATCTCTTGTGTGAGGCTCAATTTGAGCTCACTGTTGTAAGACTCTATTTTTGAAGAAATAATAGAGAGGTCACCACTGAAGGCTAGACCAAGAGACATAGCCCAGGAGTCTTGGGTGAAATCCTTATTAAACTTGCTGTGTTTATATGCATTTGTCTATTATGTTCTTTAACTGCTTCATTGTCTATGTATTTCACAATCTTATCGATCCATTGCACAAAATAACATAGGCATATCCATGCACATGAGTCTATAATACCTTAATAATTGTATAAGATCATATATCAGATCAAGTGGTATCAGAGCTTTAGGTTTGCTAAGGTTAGACAAGCTTGTGCTGGATTGTTGAATGCTAACTAGGTCAAAGCTCAAACTAGGAGAAGGAGAACTTGTCAAGGCTAAGCCAGAAATTGGAAGAGTCTATCCTAGGAGGAGGATGGCAGAACAAACCTCATCAGAATCAGACTCTCAATTCATGGACAGTTTCATGACCATGAAAGCCATGGTGGAAGAGATGCATAAATAATTTAAGAAAGGAAGAGGTGAAAGCACTTCAGCATCTCAAACATAAAAAGAAGCAGAGGAACCTCTTCTAGATGGCCATCCAAAAGAAAAAAATAAAGAAGAGAAGCCATCTCCACCATCTACTCCATCATCACCATCCTCATCATCTTCTTCACATAAAACTAGTCCTGAAAAGAAAAAGAAGAAAGCTGTTGTGATTAAATTAGATGTTAAATTTGATTTACTAATTTATGATGGTGAATTAAACGCAGAAAAGCTAGATAACTAGATTAGACAGATTGATGTATATTTCAGAGTGCAGAACATCAATTCAGAAAGGAGAAAGATTTAGCTGGCTAGCCTTCACCTTGGAGGAACTGCCGTAGTGTGGTGGCAGGCAAGACACAAGCTGATTTGAAGAAGCATGGTAAAATTCTTTCTACCTGGAATGAATTTGTTTCTGCCATAAAAAAAAAATTCTATCCACTAGCTTATATGAAGCAAGCAATGATGAGTTGGCAAACTCTTCGCCAACTAAAGGGCCAAAGTGTACAAAGCTATACCCAGGAATTTAGAAAAAGAGCTTTAATCCTAGGCATTTCTCTAGACTCACCTGAAACTTTGTTGAAGTATATAGGTGGTCTACACAGCTATTTGAGGCACACCATTCTCATGTTTAACCCTACTAGCATAGATGAGGTATCTGTTCAGGCTACACATTTAGAGGCTAGAGGCAAGAATGTGAACCTAGAGATTGGGGGATCATCAAAACTCACTGCAAACAAGAACAAGGAAAAAAAGAAGCAAAAATGGAAGGAGAGGAAGACAAACACTGTACTGAAAGACAAACCTTCATGCACTCATTGCAAGAAGGATGGGCATGATGATGAACAATGTATGTCTTTGAATCTGGAGCTGAAACCCAAGAAGTTCAGTGGTAAGAAGAAGAAGACTGTTGCTGCTATTCAGAAAGATTTGGGGTCAGACTCAAGTGATGAAACAATAGTCACAGCCAGAGGTATAAAAGGTAAAGATTTTGAAGCATCTACTATTAATTCTACACAATCTATTGATAATGAAGAAAATGAGAGGAAAAGACATGAGCATTTTCATATTAGAGTTATTTCCAAGCATCAAAAGGCTGATACTTTATTTGATAGTGGTTCACAAGTAAGCTTGGTTTCTGAAACAGTTGTAAAGAAGTTGGGCTTAGTAACAACACCTCACAAGAAGCCATATAAAGCAAAGCTACAAGTGACTAGACAATGTAAACTTAGGTTTTCTATTGGGTCAACTTTTGTAGATGAGGTGGAGTTAGATATAGTTCCCATGGATATATGTGGTATTGTTTTAGGAAGTCCTTAATTGTATGATAGAAAGGCCATTTTCTACAGAACTGAAAAAAGTATCAACTCACAAAAGATGGGATATAATATATTATAAGAGCTCATCAGCTCAAAAATAACTACACTCTCATAAACTTAGGGCAGATGAAAAGAATTGTAAATTCATGCAAGAAATTTTTACTAATCGTTGTAAAGGAAAAAACCCCTGATAAAACCAATGCATTTGAAGGTTGTGATGCTAAACAGAAAGTTGATTTAGAAAAAGTTGTTTTAGAATATGATATCCTATTTCAAGAACCTAAAGTTCTGCCACCCAAAAGGGAAATGGTACATGATATTCATTTGCAGCAATATGCTCCATTGCCTAACATCAAAATGTATAGGTTATCCTCTTTAGAGAATGTAGAGATCAAGAAGTAGGTACAAGAGCTGCTCGACAAAGGGTTCATAAGGCCAAGCACATCACCATGCGGATCTCCAATTGTGTTGGTGAGAAAGGAAGATGGTTTGTGGAGGATGTGCATTGATTACAGAGCATTGAATAAAACAACGATCAAGAATCATTATCCTCTTCCTCACATAGATGACATATTAGATTAGCCGAAAGAAGCTGTTTACTTTTCCAAGTTAGACTTGTGTAGTGGATACCATCAGGTCAGAGTAGTAGAACAAGATGCATGGAAGACTGCTTTCAAAACAGAGCAAGGGCTGTATGAATGGCTGGTTATGCCTTTTGGCTTAACTAATGCTCCTGCCACTTTCATGAGAGTTATGAATGATGTACTCAGGCCTTTCATTGATGATTTTGTATTTGTATATTTAGATGGCATTCTTGTTTTTCAGTAAAACATGGGACGAACATTTAAAGCATGTAAAGCAGACTGTATATGTTTTGAAAAGAGAAAATATCTATGTTAAGTTATCAAAATGTGAATTTGGTAAAACATATTTGAATTATTTGGGTCATATTGTAGGGGGTGGTGAATTGAAGATATATCCCTTTAAGGCCAAAGTCATTGTGAACTGGACTAAACCCAAATATGCTACAGAAGTTAGGAGCTTCCTAGGAGCAACACAATATTGGAGAAAGTTTATTGCTAACTTTTCCTTGATTGCAGCTCCCTTACATGCTTTAACAGGATTGAACAAGGTGTTTCAGTGAGGAGGAAAACAACAGAAAGCCTTCGACACGTTGAAAGAAAAGATTAGTACAACACTATTACTAGCATTGCCAGATCTTCAAAGACCATTTGAGATTGAAACAGATGCCAGTGACTATGCGATGGGAGCAGTGTTGATGCAACATGGTAAACCCATATGTTATCATTCTGAGACATTTAATTCTACAATAGTTAATTATCCCACATATAATAAAGAATTGTATGCATTAATACAAAGTGTGAAAAAGTGGAAACATTACCTACTGGGCAAAGAAACAATTATACATACTGATCATCAACCACTTCAATATTTGCACTCATAAACTAAATTGCAGCAATCAAGACACTATAGGTGGATGGGTTTTCTACAACAGTTTCATCTTGTCATCAGATATAAGAAAGGCATACAAAATAAGGTTGCAGATATGTTATCTAGACCAATCATAAATGCATCTACTATACTTAAGCATAACTCAATATTGCATGAAAGCTACATTGAACAATATGCTCAAGATGTATATTTTAAAGATGTATTTGCAACTTTAAGTCATGTCAAACAAGTAGAAGAATTGGATTATCATGTTAAGGACCAACTTTTGTATCATTTGGGAAAGTTATGCATTCCCAAACTGAAAGAGTTAACATAATCCGAGAAGCACATACTTCTCTAATATCAGGTCATTTTGGCGTAAGTAAAATAGTAGCACAGCTGCAAAGATTCTGTTATTGGCCAAGAATGCATGATACAATTTCTAGATATATTAAAGGGTGTACCATGTGTGCTGGAAGCAAGCCCAGCAATAGAAAACTAGGCTTGTACACTCCACTTCCAGTTCCTTCTCATCCTTGGGAAAGTGTTCCCATGGACTTTTTTGGGGGATTTCCAAAGTCTAGAAGAGGTCATGACTATTTATATGTTGTTGTGGGAAAGTTCAACAAAATGTGTATTTTAATACCTTGTAACAAGCATATTATAGCTGAAAAAACAACAAAGTTGTTCTTTCAGCATGTATGGGTTCATTTGGTTTAACCACTTCTATTGTATTTGATCGAGATTCCTGATTTGTTGGGAAGTTTTGGTCAAGTCTATGGTAGTTTATGGACACCATATTGAACAAGAGCACAACCTTTCATCCACAAACAGATGGCCAAACATAGGTGGTCAATAGGACAGTGATCCAATTGCTCAGGGGCTATTTCAGCAAGCATCCCAAACTTTCAGATGAACATTTGTGTTATGTGCAACATGCTTACAACCATGCTAAACATTCTTCTACACAAAGATCTCCTTTTGAGACTTGTTTTGGTTTTACACCCAGGTCTCCCTTGGATTTTGTCTTTAGTAAAGACATAGCAGTTGATGGACACAGTGATGTGGACAAAGAAACCAAGTTCATTGAACAGATCAAAGAAATTCACCAGGGAGTCTAGGAACAACTGGAAAAGAGCCAAGCCAAGTACAAGGCAAGGCATGATAAGCATCGAATTGAGCATAGCTTCCAAGTTGGTGATCAAGTCTGGCTATACATCAACAAAGAGAAAATGCAAGGTGAATGAAAAAAGCTGAAGCCAATAAGGTATGGGCCTTTCAAGATACTTGAGAAAATTGGTGAGAATGCTTTTTGCCTTGATTTGCTAGCGTACATGCACATCTATTAAGTAGTTAACACTGAGAACTTGAGACTGTTTGAACCTTCATTGATTGAAGATCTTGAAGAGAGAATTCAGTTGCCTTCTATTGATGATCTGTTGCCTGAATATCTCAATGAGTTGCAGGAAGATACATTTTGTGGCAGGAAGATGAGAAGTACGCGCAAAGGGGATGTTGAGTACCTTAGAATCAGACTAAAAGGTTCAAAACCAAGCAGTGAAAAATTGATAGAGATTGGAAAAGTGAGCAAGCTGCACCCTCACTTGATTGATGCTTAAAAACCAACTTTTTGTGGTACAAAAGCCTTTTTCAGTGTGAAGGCATGATTCAAATGGATCCTAGAAAACCCTCTAAGTCTTCAAAATCTTCTAAATATTCAAAACTATTACATGAGAAAAACCTTTAAAGAAGGAAGATAACACTATCGAGAGGCAAAAACATAGAGAAATCATTGAAAAATAGAGTATCGGCAGTTTAAAGCAACTTTGAATTGGAGTCGTCGGATCTGGCCGATCAACGGTCTAGATCCAATCGGCAAATCGCAATCGGCGGTGGCAAAGGGAGGCTATCGGCAGAGACCACAAGGAATACGTGGAAACGATCGGTGGGGTCAACGAGGACCGTCGATCAAGCGCGCAGATCGACGGCCCAAGTTGCATCGTAGTATCGCTATTGGCAAATGGAAAGGAGTGCTTACAACGGCCCGGGGTATGTGCGATATGCGATTGCGATCAATCACGTCAAAATATCGTATTGGCACATTTCAATGGAGCGGGGCCGATAATAATGATGACAGCGATAGCCGGACCCGATAATATTATAGATAATATTCTATATATTTTGAAATATGGAAAGCAACAATTTCCTTTGTATTTCGCATTCTGTCAAATGAATGGATTACAAAGGAAATGCGGCCGATGCGATATTACGGAGCCGAAAGGGTTTATTAATGCTGTTGAACACGGTTTCAAGTCTGACATGAGCAAGATTTCATGTTTTAATGTATTTTTTTTTTTTTTTTTTATATAAAAGGGAAATCACAAAATAGGGAAGATTTTGGGAGGACCAAAGGTGGTAAGTGGTTTGGGATGGGTTCTGCCCGATCCCATACAATGGCTGCCACATGTCCAGGATAAAGAGAGAGAAAACCACCCTTATCGGGTGGTTAAACCCGATACGAAAGGGCTGCTTGAAATGAACCATAGCCGTTGGATCTAGATCTCTTAGATCAATGGTGGAGATGCGATGTGATTATACAGGCGGACCCGATAGGAGTTATAAGGCAGATTCATAATATTTGAAGTCTGATGAACAATGTTTGGCAGAATTTTCTTGTGTTTGAACGTATTTCTCTATGTAAATAGAGAACGACGATTTCGAAGGATTTCAAAGGCCTGATGACCATTCCGTTATAGAATAGGTGGCCACCATCCCTAAAAGCGTTTAGAAATGATTGCTAGCGTTCAGAAAGGGATCTGAGAGGACAGAGGTTGAGAAGGCAGAGAGCCCGAGAAGGTGAAATGAACAGACATCGCCGATTGGCTTTAAAGCCACAGACAGAGAGAAAACAGGGGAATGCAGTGCTGGGACAGAGCAACAGAGACAGAGAGTCAGTGAGGAGAGTCTGTGTATTCAAAAGATATTTGGGGGATCCCAGTAAAGCCTTATTATTTTGTATCTGTTATGTGATGCTCAATTTGGGCTCACTGTTGTAAAACTATATTTTTGAAGACATAATAGAGAGGTCACCACTAAAGGCTAGACCAGGAGATGTAGCCCAAGAGTGTTGGGTGAAATCCTTATTAAACTTGCTGTGTTTATATGTGTTTTTCTATTATGTTCTTTAATAGCTTCATTGTCTATGTATTTCACAATATTATCAATCCATTTCACAAAATAACATAGGCATATCCATGCACATGAGTCTATAATATCTTAATAATTGTCTAAGATCATATATCAGATCACCCCATATGGATTTTGATGAGGTGAGTGTTAGATAGATATAATATGACTCCCCCCCCACATCCTGTAGCTTATGCAATGTCATCAAAATAGGCCCAGGGGATACTTTATCAACTACTTCAGGGATGATAGTAAACTGGAGGACATGTTTATCTTCATTTGGAATTGAGAAGTAGATGGACAATACACGGGCAGATACAATATTCCAGAGAGGTGAAATGTTACAGAATATGAGCTTATTCTTGAGAAGCCAAATGGCCCAATGGACGAGAATAGGAAGATTCTGAGCCTTAAGTGGCCTTACCAATGACCACCAAGTTTGCCAAGCCTCCTGGATAGAATTTCCTTGCCAACGGGTAGATAAAGGAAGAGAAGAAAGGATCAACCCCTAGAATTCCTTTGTAATAGGACAATGAAGAAAGAGATGTTCAAAGGATTCAGAGTCTAGTCAGCATAAACAACACCATGTAGGTCCATTGAAAGGTCGCTTCATGAGGTTGTCTCCTGTGGGTGCTTTGTTCCGGAGGACTGTCCACATGAATAGTATAGAACAAGGGGGATCTTTCTGTTGGAAAATATTGGGGGGGGGGAATCAGTATTCCTTATCAATTAGCACTTTTAAATAATTTCAGAGCATTATTTAATCTTCAATTATTATTAACGTTTATGTAGTAATAATAGTAAATAAAAGAACACAGAAGGCACACAAATTTTAGGTGGAAAACCTCCTCTGGGTCAAAAACCATCGGACACTTTTCTAATAAATTCTTTAATCTTTAGCCCCAAATGAAATGAAAGCAACAACTTCCTAGAATTTTAGAAAAGCATTCTTCTCCAACTTCCATTGGATGGATGCTCCAATGCCCGAGATTCTTCAGTAGTCAATTGAACGGATGCCCCAACACCCAATGAGCTACAACTCACCGTAGTACCAGCCTACCACCCTGAAGTTTTCATAATCTTTAACCTGTTGGTGACTTCATGGACCAACCTAGCACCACCCTACCACCCTATAGAACAATAAAAGAAGAATGGACTCCCATACCAGGGAAAATGGTCCACTTTACAATGATATAGAATGATGTAGAAGAAAAAGACACACTAGACCATAACCCCAACTATGACACAACCACCTAATGATGATCCTGGAACTCCTGACACTGCCTCTTCAACTCTTGGTAGATAGACACTCGTACAAATTTTACAAAGATGCTTTTACAATGACTATATACAATGATACTTTTACAATGTTTGTATGCAGTGCTACCCACTTGAAGACTTCATGTGGTGAACTTACTGCTGTTGTTCTGCACCTTGATTGCTGCTCTTGTCATGCTACCCTTTCTCATTCTTTAGAACATTAGATTATGCATTAAGTCTTTTCTTGATGAATATATAATACCTGCAAAAAGTCTTCAAGGAAATACCCATGACATGATAATAGCAAAACATGCCTCATCCTGCAGAGCATATGTTAGTGCTAAAAAAAACAACAAATTAGAATACAAAGAACATAATGCAATTAAGAGATGAACATGCATATACAAAAGATACTTACTTGTATCTTACCTCTGTTGCATCATTTTGCTGCACCTTTCTCTTTGCTGCCCTAGAAAGTCTGGTCCTTTGCACCCCTTGACAACACTTGATCTAGTTTTTCTTGCCTTCTAGGAGCATGATATTTAATCTGATGTATCTCTATGATTTCAGATCCCCAACATGTGATATTCAATCTTGTAGAAGCCCTCTAAGTCTACTTTCCAATGCCATAGGTCTGGCCCGATTTGGACTCTTCAAGACAAAGTTATGCCCAATCTCTCACAATGACCTAATTATGGACTAGTTCAGTAGAGCGAACTTGTACGATGTGCCATGTGTCACTATTTCCTCCTTCAACTCTAAAATTGATGCACACAAAGCTACATTCCATGCACTATCTGCCACTTTTTACAGAATTCCAATCCTCTTTTGAGAGAGAGAGTTATGATGATTTTCCCAAGGTCACTTCTTTGAGATGAAATTCGACAGCAAAAAAACCTGACTTCCACAGACCATATCTCCAAAAATATAGCGAACCAAGATCTAAAATTTGGTCATGAAGTTCATCAGGATTGCAAGTCAAATGGGTTTTAATTTTAGAATCTAAGACTTCACAGATATGAAGTTCTAGCGAAAATGCCATGATCCCTACATTTGGAGGATATATGAGATTTCTTTTTATGGAGTTGAAATGGGCTTCTATTGAGAATGTTGGAGGGATTTTAGGAGCTTAAAAAATGATTAATTAATGACTATTCAATGACCAAAACCAATTATGAGTGCCATGGCACAACCCCATAGGGTTTTAGTCCACTAACTGGGGTTACTAACTTTACACATGAATATCTCTTAAACTTTGAAGAATTACTTGGCGTGTCATATATCAACAGAAACATCTCAACGAGTAGAATCTATCTAGAAGATCCTCGACTAAAAATATAGTAAGTTGTCAAGTCAAAATTCCCTTGAAAGATCACGGTAGTTGGTGCTACTTGGGTTGACATCAATGACAACCTTAGATCATCTTTGGATCAACACTTTCATCTTCCACAAGATGCTCCACCATCACTCAATAACAGGTGGTCGATGAGAAAAACAAATAACAGGATATCCGTCCTTGGGGGTGTATATCATGTGCTTTTATTTTGCCCATATCAATTTATCATCTCAATCATCTTGACATGTGATTCAGTGAGTGTATTGATATAGTTAAGTCATGATGCCAAATGTCCCGAATTCCAATTTGGGTGGTTGATATCCAAGCTTGGGAGAAAAGGTTGGTGTTCCTAGGGTATGCGATATGATCAAAATGAGTGATGCCTACATTTGATAAGAAGGTGATCAGATCTTTTGGAAGACAATATGCATTACCACTGCGTGTCCAGGGGTCCAGTCCCACCCAAACAGAGGTACTTGACCTAATCCTCCAGGATAGTCCATCACGTATATATGAAATAGAGTTGATAACTGCTTTCTAGATCACCGAGATGGCTGTCCTGTTCCAAGTGGGTAAGCGAATCCAATCCAAAGTTCAAAGGGGATAAATGTATTTATGAATTACAACCTCAGTCCATAGGCTATGTGCAGTAAGGATCTGCCACCCCATTTTGGATGCCAGGGCTATGGAGAAATGAACCAGGTTTCTTAAACCCCACCCTCCACATTTCTTTGGGAGGGCTATCAACTCCCATCAGACCCAGGCATAGATTCGACCATCCTGTCTTCCCTTGCATAGAAGTCTGCAACATAGTTTTTGAATTCTCATTAGTATGCCTCTTGGGATCCAGGCCATGAAAATCCAGTAGACTGGAGTATCTTCCAAAATAGATTTTATGAGTACAAGGTGGCCAACCCTAGAGAGGTATTTATGATGTCAGATATTGAGTTTGTGCTCCTTTGTGACCATCTAGATCCAATTTGCGATTGTGTAATGTAAGGGGTTAAGTCTAAAACCAAGGTACTTGAGGCCATATCCAAAGATTGAATAGTAAAGGGGAATCTGTGGAGAGCATATTGAATCTTGTTGGGAGAACATCCAAATGTTGGAATGGTGGATTTACTGTTATTGCGCTCCATGCCTATAACTGAATTGAATAGTAGCATAAAAGAGTTTAAATCTGTTAGATCCCCAATAATTCCATTGAGAAATATAAGGACATCATCTACGAATAATAAATGTGTTAAAGTGCAATTATTGGTAATCTTGATGCCCTGTATGCGCCCCAAGCGTCGCTCTTCTAATATGAGGCGGCTAAAACCTTCCATAATAAGTAGAAATAATAGAGGAGAGAGAGGACATCCTTGTCTAAGTCCCCTTTCAACATGAAAAAAAGTAGATGCAGAGATATTTATGAGTACAATGAAAGAAACCTTAGTGATACAAGACATTATCTAATTGATGAACTCCATAGGAAAACCCAGATGTGTTAATAGCATTCTTAGATATAACCAACTAGCACGATCAAAAGCTTTTGTAAGATCAATCTTAAGAATCATACCTTTCAATATCTTTGTCTTGATGGAGTGGAGAACCTCTTGGGCTATACTGATAGCATCATGAATCTGGCGATTATTGAGGAATGCAAAGTGCTCAAGTGAAATATGGGATGAGAGGATGGGTCATAGACGATTGACTATGATCTTGGCCATTATTTTGTAGATACAATTGGAGAGGGATATAGGTCGAAAGTCATTGAAGGATTTAGGACAATCTTTCTTCGGAATGAGGGAAATAAAGGTGGAGTTGAATGCTTCATACATGCGCCCTGAAGTACGACAATCCTTAATAATGCTAAGAAGGTCCTGCCCTAGTATACCAAAGAAATCAATATAGAACTCAACATGCCAACCATCTGGTCTAGTACTTTTATCATTCTTAAACCATTTAAGAGTACTCTCCAGCTCCCCCATTGAGACAGGCTTAAGCAGATCCTCGACGTCCTCCTGTTCCACATAGCGAGGAAATAAACCAACCACTCTTATGGCTTGAGCCAACGATGCAGTACGAGGAGCCTATAAATATTCCTAAAGTGAGATGAGCCTAGGGAAGCTAATTGCTGAAATGATTGGACTCGCTGTCCTTGATCATTAGTCATCTGCCAAATAGTATTGATAGCACGATGACCATTGGAAAATCTATGATATAGTTTAGTATTATCATCACCCTCTTTCAACCAAATTGCTCTGCTCCAAAGTCTCCAAGATTCCTCCCTGTCCTTCAAGATTCTGTTTAGATTCTAGGGATATGAGATGTGACTTAGTATCATCAGACAGATAGCCTCTTCCATGCTCATCCTCTAAGCTAGCTATTTCAGTCTCAATTGAGCGAAGAGAGTTATCATCATGCAATCTTTTTTTATGGGCCCATTTCATAGAAATACACTTTATGAGGTTATGGGAGAAAATATAGATCAACGACCTCAAAATAATCCTCTTCGAGGGGGCAACCTCATTTACACTGGAAAAATGAAAAATTCTTGGATGATTCAAATGAAAAAACATCTTTTCTATATATAGGAAGTTAAGGGGTCACAATATAATCAAATTCGACATAACAATAATAATATAAGGGCAAAACAATAACAATAGTGGGCTTCTATGGGGCACAATAATAGCAATGTGGGGATCATAGGGGCACAACTATAACAATAATGGGTTACAATGACAATGTTAATGGGGGAATCACTAGTATTATAGGGACCTAACATGCACCTCTTCGTCAGAAAGAGTGTTGTCCTCAACGCTTGAGTAGTTCTTGATGCTTCTATATAAAATTCTCATCCTCCCATGTGGAATCTTCAGCGGAAAAGTTCTTCCACTTGATGAGATACTCTGAAATTGATCGACTTCATAACTACTAAGTTCTTGTTTTTGTGACTGGTTCAGGTTCCAATATGATTTTTCCTTCCTTGTCAAGTTCTAGAAATATTGTTTGAACTAGGAGCTTATCACCTATAACCTTCTTTAAGCATGAAACATGGAAAACTGGGTGCACTCTGGAAGATGTAGGAAGCTCCACTTTGTATGCCATTATACCAATCTTTTGCAACACCTTGTATGGACCATAATAATTTGGTGATAATTTATTATCCTTCTTAGCTTGATTGAGGGACATTTGTTTGTATGGTTGTAGTCATAGAAATACCAAGTCACCTACATCAAAACTTCTTTTTCTGCGATGTTGATCTTCCTATTGTTTCATTCTATTCTGCACCAAAGTGAGGTTATCCTTTAAGAGTTGGAGAGCCTGTTGTTGATGCTCGATGTGATCTTCCACTGCTTGAACCTTAGAATTTTATCTTAGAGATGTTGTGATGGACGATGGATGATATCCATAAAGTGCCATAAATGGGGTCATTTTGCTGCAGTATGGAAGGAAGAGTTATACCACCATTCAGCCAGAGGAAACCACTTGAGACATTATGTTTGTTTATCAGATGCAAAGGAATGAAGATATCCTTCCAATTTTTTTTTCACTATCTTCATTTTCCCATCATATGGGATAAGATGAACTGTGAGCTAACTGAGTACCTAGACAAGAAAACAATTCAGTCCCAAAATTTCCAGTGAAAAAGGGATCTCTATCTCTTACAATAATCTTTGGGTTTCCAAGTAGCTTTTGAATTGTTTCCATAAATGCAGTAGCAATTGTATGGGCTTTAAATGGATGAGATAATGCACAAAAGTGTGCATACTTGGTAAGTCTGCCAACTACCACCATGATGGCACTCTTTCCTTTGGACTTGGGTAAACCTGTGATAAAATCCATTGAAACGTCCTCCCAAAGTTGACTTGGAATGGATAAATATTGTAATAGACCCGAGGTCTTTATTGTCTCAAGTTTATTTTGTTGGAAAACCAAACATTCCACCACAAACATTTGAATACCAGATTTAAGGCCATCCCACAAAAATTCTTTCTTAACCCTACGGTAAGTTTTTAAAAATCCCGAGTGCCCTCCTAAGGGAGAGGTGTGCAATTCTAGAAGAATATTTTGTTTGAGTTGGAAATTATTACAAAGGTATAAGCGATCTTTGTACCATAATGAATCATATGCCCAACTAAATGTATCAGAGGTATTGGGATTTTGTTGCAACTTTTGAATGAGTGCCCACACTTCTTCATCATTCTTCCATTCATCCCTTGCTTCGTTTATCCAATCTAGTTAGATGATAGAGATGGCACAAAGCAATGTTTTCCCATCCTCATTGTTTCTTGAGAGTGTATCTGCAACAACATTTTGCTTCCCTTTTTTGTAGATGATTTCAACGTCATAACCAAACATCTTTTTCGCCCATTTTTGATGCTCTTCTGAACATAATCTTTGTTCTAAAAAGTATTTAAGACTATCATGATTCGTTTTTACCTTGAAGTGTCTTCCCATTAGGTAAGGTCGCCATTTATTAAGTGCATGTAGTATTGCCAAAATTTCCTTCTCATAAATAACTTTATGTAAATAATTTCCTCTGATTAGAAGAATTTCAAAAGCAATGGGTCTTCCTTATTGCATTAAAACAATGCCAATTCCATTTCCTGAGGCATCACATTCCACAATAAAGGTTTTTGTGAAGTCTGGCGTAGATAAGACTGGTGCTTGGCACATTTCCTCTTTAAGATATTCAAAGGCCTTTGTTGCTTATGGAGTCCAAGAAAATGCATCTTTCTTCAGTAATGTTGTTAGAGGTGCTGCTATTTTACCATAATTCTTAACAAACTTGTGTTAATACCCTGTCAACCCGAGAAATCCTCGCAGATGCTTTATGGATGTGGGGATTTTCCATTCCTTAATGGCTTTTATTTTGCTAGGGTCTAGCTTAACACCTTCAGGACATACAATATAGCCCGGATATTCCACCTCTTGTCCTCCAAAGAAACATTTAGAGGTTTTTGCATATAATTGTTTCTCCTCCAATATTTTGAGCACCATGTCAACATGTTGAACATGATCATTCCAAGACTTGCTGTAGATTAGTATATCATCAAAAAATACTAACACAAATTTTCTAAGGAAGGGTTTGAAAATGGAATTCATTAAACCTTGAAATGTAGAAGGTACATTGGTAAGGCCAAAAGGCATGACCAAAAATTCATATAACCCTCATGAGTTCTAAATGTTGTTTTTGGAATGTCTTTAGTCTTCATTCTAATTTGATGATATCCTAAATGAAGATCCAACTTGGTAAAGTAAATTTCTCCATGTAATTCATCCAATAATTCACCAATGACATGAATGGGAAATTTATCTTTAATAGTGATCTTGTTGAGCTCCCTATAATTCAGACACATGCACCATGATCCATCCTTCTTGTCAACCAATACCACTGGAACAGAGAAAGAACTTTGACTAGGTTGAATTATCACAACCTCTAGCATTTCTGCAACCATATGTTCAATTTCAGTCTTTTGGGCATAGGTATATCTGTAAAGTCTGATGTTTGGAGGAACACTTACTGGAATCAAATGAATAGAATGATCATGATCACGAATAGGTGGGAGGCCTTTGGGAGTCTCAAATGCCTTGGAATGATCGTCCAAGACTTTTTGGAGATCTGGAGAAATAGATGATTTCAATGTGGGAACTTATAGTGAACATAATTTGTGCAATTACACCTTGTTGTTCTCTCTTTAAAAGCTTTGTCACGTCGTTAGAGCTGATTATATTTTTTGGTTTCCCTGCGATACCCCTTAATTCAACTTCCTTCCCTTCCCAACAAAATTTCATGAAAAATTCTTGAAAATTAAAATCTATTGTACCCAAAGATTGTAGCCATTGGACTCCTAGTACAACGTCAACACCGCCCATTGGAATAGAAAGCATAGGACTATTCAATACATATTCTCCCATGGATAGCTTGATATTATGGCACTTTCCAGAGCAATTTATGGTTCCTCCATTTGAAACCATCACTTGAAACTATGGTGCTAGATATATGAAACAATTCAAATCCTTGGTTATCGTACAATGAATAAAATTATGGGTACTACCCAAATCAATCAACACTATTACCTTTTTCTTCTTGATATGTCCTTCCATCTTGAGAGTTTGAGGAGTAGTAATTCCCGCTGATGCATTACAAGATATGGTTGGATTCATTTCTTATTTCTCTAGGGTTCATTCCTGATGTATATCCTCTTCTTTTGACGTTTCTTGTTCCTTTTCTTCCTGCTATTCACAATCTATGTACAATAATTTCTTCTTAGCCACTTATGACCTTTAGGGTATTTTCTATCACAACTGTAACAAAGCCCTTTTTCTCTTTTTTCTTCCAATTGTTTTGATGTCAACCTTGTAGTTTGTGGAAGGCTAGGGGCAACAACACTTCCACATTTATAGTTTTGAGTGGTAGGCTTCCTTGTTGCCATAATTTTGCTTTCAATTTTTCTTGCCAACCTGAATGCCTTCTCCAATGAATCAGGTTACTAAAGATGAACCTCATGTTGGATGTTATCCTTTAAAGTCCCTATGAAAATATCAATTCTATTCTCCTCTAGGATATCATTTACCCTTATATTAAATTTTTGAAAGTCCTCAATGTGATCCACCATTGAACCATTTCGTTTGAGATTTATCAATTGGCTAAAGAAGGTGTTTCTCTTTGTATCCTCATAATGTGCTAGAATTTCATCCGTAAAAATTGACCAAGTGACAATTTATTTACTACGAGAGAAAAACCATCAATACCATTCAAACTGATTGGGTTCCAAATATAAAGTTGCAATGCATACCTTTTGTGTATTTTCCACATTATGGAGATCAAAATATTGTTCCATCTGTAGTATCCATGTTATAGGATCCTTGCCATCAAACTTCCTCATATTGATCTTTGGAATGTGGTGTGTCTTTATTCCAACGTTAGAGTCTATGAAATCATGTTTAACATTTATTTTATTCTCATCATGAGTTTCCTCTACTACCTTTTTTCCATTAGGAAGCCTTTCTTGTAGCAACTTTGTCAAACCTTCCAGGTCTTTCTTCAAATCTTCAATGTTGTCATTCTTTGAATCATGACGAACATTTCTTTTTTTCTCATTATGAGTTTTCTCTACTACCTTTTCGCCATTAGGAAGCCTTTCTTGTAGCAACTTTGTCAAACCTTCCTTCCACCCATCCATGTCTTTCTTCCAATATTCAATGTTTTCTTTTATACCATTGATGCCATTATTCAAACCGTCCATCTTAGCTTCTGTTAATTTTTGTGAGAGAGAAATTTGTTGCACTTGGTCTCATAATTTTGATATATCATGTTGCATTTCTTCCTCTTCTTCATGTGTCATAGTAGAGCTTTCGGGTTTCTTACTAGGCATTGCCATTTTATTTCTTTGGGGCATAATATAATGATAACTTTCTTCACTATTCCCTTTTAATCACTTCAAACTAATTTTTCAAACAAAACTTATGCAAATTTTTAAAAAGACTACACACCGTTTTTTATTTTATTTGTAGGAGCTTGATATTGAATTTGATGTATCTATGAAATTTAGGATCACCAAGGTTTGAAATTGTGAACTGAGGTATCTCTTTGGGTCCTCTTTACAACACCACTAGTCTGATCGAAATTGGATTATCCAAGAAAGAGTTATGCTGAAGTGCCCAAGCTGACCCAATTATACACCTTTTCAGTAGAGCGAACTTGTACGATGTGTCACGTGTCACAGTTTCAACCTTCGGACCTTAAAACGATGTACTGAAAACTAAAATTCGTCCTCTTCTATACCTTCTTACAAAATTTCAATCTGATACTTAGAGAGAAAGTTATGACTATTTTCCCACTGTCCCTTGTTTGGGATGTAATTCAGGATCTTGCAAAAAACTCTAACTTCCTTGGATCATATCTCCGAAAATATAGTGAAAGAAGATATGAAATTTGGACTCGAGGGTCATCACAATTTCAGATCAAATGGGTTTTTTTCTTAGCTTCTGAAACATTGTATAGAAAGAGTTATAGCGAAAATTCCACGATGACCTGTTTGGAGCAGCGAAACCCTAGAATCCAAAGCTCTGATAACAATTGTTATGCAACCAGCTCAAGATTATGGGAGATAAAATAGATCAACGACTTCAAAATAAGCCTCTTTGAGGGGGAAACCTCCTTTACATTAGGCAAATGAACAATTCTTGGATGATTCAAATGAAAAAACCTCCTTTCTATATATAGGAGTCTAAGGGGTCACAATATAATCAAAGCTGACATAACAATAATAATATAAGGGCATAACAATAACAATAGTGGGCTTCTATGGGGCACAATAATAGAAATGTGGGGATAACAAGGGCACAAAAATAATAATAAGGGGTTACAAAACAATGGTAATGGGGGAATCACTAGTATTATAGGGACTTAACACCCTCTGAGATAGATCGGCCCATACTAGGGGATTAGCCTTCCAAAAGTTAGATACAAGACGAAGATACTCAATATCCTTCAACCATGTAGCGTTGAATTTGAAAGTTGATTTGGGTTTATGATTGAGGCCACATATTTCAAAAAAATTGGGAGAGCGATTAGATAAGCTCCCCAATCCAACCCACTGTCTGTAGTTGCCGATATTCCCTAAGAGTCTCTCCTTGATGAGGAAACGATCTATTCTATGAGACAAAATTGCTTCCCTAGTCCTTCAATTCCACCAAGTCGGCTTCAGACGAGCCATGGGTATGTCAATAAACCCATGCTCCTCAGGGAGAGTTTCAAAAGTATCAGATAGGGAGTCAATCTGGGCATTGTGACCCCAAGATTCAACATGTCCAATGGAAAAATTAAGATCACCACCCAAACTGATATTATCAGCTTGTAGGGGACTATATCAGAGGAGATGGTCCCAAAAGGTAACCCTATTATGGCAGGGACCATATACATTGATCAATCAAATATCTAAACAAATATCAAAAGAATAAATGTCCACCACAGTGTATCCATATCCTCCCCAGATATTGGTTAGCTTGACCAGTATAGGATTATATCCAAAGGTGATGCCCCCAAATCTCCCACACACATCCAGAGCATGGAAATACCAACCAAGAACCAATGATTCAAGTGAAGGACTAATATGATCAATAAGCCTGAGTGTATCCTGTAGAAAAATGACATCCACCCTCTTTGAATCCATGAGTCTTCGAAAGGCTACTTTTTTAGTGGGACTAGCTAACCCTCGGTAGTTAAGGGAGAGTCACTTCATGGGGGTGAAGACACCATGATATTCTATGCTCTAGGAACTCGATCAATAGCTAATTGTTGACCACCAACCACATCAATACCAGCTTGTATAATAGCTTTCGAAATAGAGGATGGGCATCCCCGAGGAGGCTCAGGAGGTAGGGGGAGATAATTCCAAAACCACAGGGGTCTTGGACCAGAGGATGATTCAAGGTGAAAAGGTTGTAGGAATGGGAAGGGAGAGAGGAGTCCGAAGCCTCCAAGGGAGTGGCTATCGGGTTGAGCTCTAGTAGGGAGGGGGGTACAACAGAAAATAGGGGAAGGTTGATTTAAGGGGAAGGTCAAGGAGGGGGAGTTGATGCAAAGGAAAAGCTACTAAGAGATGAAGTGGAAAAAAACATAGATGCTAAAGAAGAAAGGGGATTGAAAAAAGAACAAAGATTGGAATTACCCGAAGAAAGCGCAGTAGCCGCCGCCGCCCGAGCCTTGGTAAGAGGTGGTGAGGGAGGACAAAGTTGAGAGGTGATATGCTTCTTCTCTTGTGCCTTTGCAGAAGACAAAGGAACAGAGCCCATAGGAGTGTGACGAAGTTGAGCATCGAGAGAATTTTCTTGTTCCACAGAAAGATGCTCAGCTGGAGAGGAGTTCTCTACGAGGGGGAATTCCTTGAAAAGATGCCCTACTTTGTGGTAGCATCGGCACTGGAAGGGTACCCATTTGTAACCTAGAATTTGTATGCAGGTGAAGTGCTTCCAGTAGAGGGTAATCTACTCCTCCAATCCTTCCCGTGTGTCTAAATGAACCAGTATATGATCCAGAGACATGTTTCCAGATGAAATATAGGATTTATCATGGTCTAGATAGGTGCCCAATGCGTTTCCAATGTGCTTGAAATTGTCATCAGAACAGAAATGCAAAGTCAGGCCAGGAAGTCTCACCGAAAGGGGTCCATCTCCCAATTTCTCCTGCTCTTGATCAAACGTAGGGTTCCATCTCTTTAACAGGACTAGAGTGAGTTCAATGTGCTAGTACTTAGAGAGCACCCATGATGTGTAGTCTGCCCGGTGAAAGCAAAGAGAAAACCAATCGCGCGTCAGGGCAGTAACAGTTGGTAGCTCTGATAGAATGTGCCCCCAAATCTCAGAGATCCATTGTTGAAGCTTAGTTGATGAATAGGTACGCCCCAGAACACGCCTAACCAGAACCCGATCCACAATATCCATGACTTCCCCCATCTGTATTCTTTCCTCAAAACGGAGAGATACGTCCTGATTCTTCGCCTTTACACACTTCAATTTCTTCCCTTGCTTCACTTTCTTACCAACTTGAGCACCGAAGGAGGTCTCAGGAGGAATTTCCTGCTCTTCCACACACTGTTTGGATTCTCCTTCTTTTGAGCAGTTCGGATTCCCTTAAAAAAACCCCGATGAGGGTGGGACATATACAAGGTTATTCAGATGATCTGAGGATGGTCCAGAGGGAGTAACCGAAGGGTTTGGTGTCAGCAAGTAGGATGAAACGTTGACAAGGGGACAAATGGGATAACCCGGCGGGTAAAATGGAGAAGCAAGGTCAATGCCAGATGCTAGGAAGTGTAGGGATGCCAGAGAGGGAGGAGGGGTAACAAAATCTAGCTAGGGGAGGGAGACATCAGACAGTTGATCCACCAGACACGAGGGACCAGGGTCTGAAAGAAACAACATAGAAACCGCCAAGGGTTAACCTTCAAGGGATGCAGAAGGTGAGGAAAAAGACACATCCGATATCCGCGGGGGGGGGGGGGGTGGAGTGGGTGATCATCCAGATGGGGAATGATGCAAAGGGATCTTCCGAATAATCCACCAGATTCGTCTCCATACTTCCGTTAGCCGACAAACTATGAGGAAACCATGCCAGTTGCCGGGTCAATAAATAGTGCAGAACGAACTCCCTGGAAAGACTATAGAAGGGACACCAGTGTCATCAGATTGCATGAGCGAAGGTGCGATCAGAGCTGTCGGTATGTAATAAACCGAGAAGGAAACCCTAACCTGAATCTATGTAGGTTCGAGTCTTATGTAGCCGCTCCATCTTTGCTATGCTCTTGACCTGCGAGAAGATACCGGAATACCAAATATGCGAAGAAATATACCCAGAACACAGAACAATAAGAAATAACAACAAGTATTTCATTATTCAGAAAGGAAAGCAATGTTCACTTGCCTCTTTGAGGGGGCAACCTCTAATAGAGTTGGGCTCAATTACAAAATAAGACACGATGCTCCTCGAGGGGAGTCTCTATTCTTTATGTAGGATTCATACATGCAATACCATGGTTTTTATTAATACCATCTATCTAATACCATGGCCAATTTGCAACTAACTGTGGTCCCTTCTTTAAATGCAGGTCAACCACTTACAATTATTAATATGGGCTTTATTGACTCTTTAATTAACTATACTATGACTCGACCCTATTACATAAATAAGGGGGTTAGGGTTGGACCCTAACATGCCCTCTCCCATAAAATTAGCCTTCTCCTCAAGGCTGAAGCTGTGGAAACTGCTGAAGGATAGTGGCTGGTTCCCAGGTCACATCTTCTAGCGAGGTGTCTTTCCACTTGACGAGGACTTCCTTGATCGTGTGGCCGCATAGGTGCCATTATCGCTTGTCAAGAACCTATTCAGGTTGGAGCCAGATTGAACCTTCTTCATCCAATTCCAGTAGACTAGTTTGAATTTGGCAATGGTTCCCAATCACTTTCTTGAGGCATGAGACATGGAAGACTGGATGGATTTTTGCTGTGGGTGGCAAAGCTAGCTTGTAGGCTACTTCTCTGATGCGCTGAAGTACTTGATACGGTCCATAGAATTTTGGAGATAATTTCTGGCAACCCTTTTCTTTGAGTGATGTTTGCTTATATGGTTGCAGCCTCAAAAGCACCTGATCCCCTTCTTGAAATTTGCGTTATGAACGATGTTGATCTACCTGTTGCTTCATGTAGTTTTGAGCTTGATGGAGATTCTCTCTGAGGTGGGCCAGCATGGTTGTGTGGTTCTGTAGGAGTTGATCCACTGCTTGTACCTTCAAGCCTCCCTAGATATAAGAAGTAGGTGAAGGAGGGAGTTGACCATAAACTGCTTCATATGGAGTCATTTTGGTGGTGGCATGATAGTTAGTGTTATACCACCATTCGGCTATAGGTCTCTAGACATTTGTTGATTGTTTCAGTTTGACCATCAGTTTGGGGATGATAGGAAATACTGAGTTGTAGTTGGGTACCTTGTAGCCTGAAGAGTTCCTGTCAAAAGTTACTGGTGAAGATCGGGTCACGATCAGACACAATGGAAGTGGGCATGCCATGCAATTTGAAGATCTAGTCCATGAAAGATTGAGCCACCAAAGTCAGTGTAAAAGGGTGGGGTAGGGCACAAAAATGAGCATACTTAGAAAGTCTATCCACAACCACCATGATGACTGAATTGTTGCCTAACTTCAGAAGACCCGTAATGAAGTCCATAGAAACCTCCGTCTAGATTGAGGCCGGGATGGGCAATGGCTGTAATGAGCCTGGGGATTTGATTGTTTCTCCTTTGTGGTGTTGACATATGTCACAGTCAACTACAAAAGTAAGAATGTCCTTTTTCATGCCTGTCCAAAAGAACGAACGTTGAGTGCAAGCATAAGTCTTCTAAAAGCCTGAACGGCCTGCAGTTGGAGATGAGTGAAACTTTGCCAAAATGTGACTTTTGAGGGTTGATGTTGGTGATGTCACGATTTTTTCCTTGTAGTGAAGAATATAATCCTGCCAAGAGTAGCCCACTGTGGAATTTGGATCTGCCTGCAATTTATTAATGAGTTGGGAGAGCAAAGGATGTGAAAACCATTCCTTGCGAGCCTCTTCAATCCATTCTGGAATAGGAAGGGAGATTGCGAGCAGGGTGCTTTCCTCCTCAAATTGGTGTGATAAAGCATCTGGTACGACATTTTCGTGCCCTTTCTTGTAAATTATCTCATAGTCATATCCCAACATTTTGGCAAGCCATTTATTTTTTTGTGGCAAGGATAAGCATTATTCTAAAAAATATTTAAGGATTTGATAATCTGTGCGGATTTGGAAATGCCGCCCCAATAAGTATGGTCGCCAGGTATCTACTGCATGTAAGATGACCATCATTTCCTTCTCATAGGTAGATTGTCCTAGATTTGTCCCACTTAGTTGTTGGCTAGTGAAGGCCAAGGGTTGACATTCCTGCATTAAGACTGCCCCAATACTCGTACCTGAAGCATCACATTCAATCACAAAAATTTGGTGAAGTCGGGTAGTGCTAATACGGGAGTGGAACACATGGCATGTTTGAGAGCTATAAACTCCTGTTGTGCCTCATCATTCCAAAGAAATGAATTTTTCTTGAGAAGGTGAGTGAGGGGTCTAGAAATGCGACCATAATTGCGGACAAATTTGTGATAGTAGCCCGAAGACCCAAGAATCCTCTCAAGCTCTTCAAGGTCTTTGGTTGAGGCCAATCCTGCATCGCCTGGATCTTTTTGGGGTCCACCCTGACACCTTTGTGCCCCACAATGTGGCCCAAATGCTCAACTTCTGCCATGCCAAAAGAGCACTAGGACATCTTGAAAAATAATTTATGCTTCTGGAGCAGTTGCAAGAGCAGATCTACATGTTGAAGATGTGTGGCCTAGGTGCGGCCGTAGATGAGGATGTCATCAAAGAAAACAAGGACAAATTTTCTGAGATATGGTTTGAGCAGGTGGTTCATGAGGCTCTGAAAAATGGATGGGGCATTACAAAAGCCAAAAGACATGACCAGGAATTCGTAATGGCCTTCATGAGTTTGGAAAGCATTCTTTGGAATGTCTACTTCTTTCATGCAAATTTGGTGATAGCCCGAGCGAAGGTCAAGCTTATTAGAGAATTGAGCCCCATTTAGTTCATCCAGCAAATCATCGACAACCGGGATGAGAAATTTATCTTTGACCGTCAGCTTGTTAGGGCCCTAAAGTCTGGACACATATTCCATTCCCCATCTTTCTTGAGCACCATGACCACAGGCGATGAATAAGGAATAATGCTAGGACGAATGACCTCTGCTTCCAAGAGTTCCTTGATGATTTTTTCAATTTCATTCTTTTGGGCAAACAAATATCTATATGGGCGCACATTTGGTGGTTGGGCCCCTGGGACCAAAGTAATGCTATGATCATGTTCCCCTCTCAAGGGTGGAAGCTCATGAGGCTTGTCAAAGATCGGTAGATGGTTGTTTAAGATCTGTTACATCTCAGGATGAATATGAAGAGAAGTGGGTTTGAAGGCCTGGATGGCATTAAATTGGGCTATAACTCCATGGTGGCCCTTTTTTAACAATTTTTCCATCTTATGCGAGCTGAAGATAGAGGGAGCACCCGCCTGGAGTCCTTGGAGGGTATGTGTGTGGTTGTTCTTCTTAAAGATCATATATAACTCCTGGAAATCCATTGTGGTTGGGCCGAGTGTGCGGAGCCATTCAACACCCAAGGCAATGTCACACCCTCCCATGTGTATGGAAAACATGTGGGTCTTCAGCTGATAATCCCCCATTTGAAGTTTTACATTTTCACACCGGCCTTCACATTTCATTGCCCCCCCATCAACAATTTGGACTCGGAAATTAGAGACTGCTCTGACAAAACAATGCACTGCTTCAACGACTCTTTGATGGATAAAGTTATGCGTACTACCACTATCAATCAAGGCTACTACAGGGCGATGCTTAATAAAACCTCCGATTTTGAGAGTTTGCAGAGAAGAAATCCCTTCCAAAGCATGAAGTGAGATAATTGGTTGATCAGGTGTAGCTGGGAGCGCATTGTCTTGCTAGTTGTCCACATCTTCCTCCTTTGGTTCCTCAAATGGTGGGGCTTCCTCTGCTGAACTGTGATCAGTAGCATCAATTTGAAAGAATTTGGGTTCCTTGCATTTATGCCCCAGGGAGTATTTCTCATCACAATAGTAACACAATCCTTGCTTTCTTCTTTCCGCCATTTCCGCTGGTGACACCTTTTGAACCTTCAGTGTTTGGGTAGTGCTTGGAGCCTGGGTGGGGTGACCCTTGGCTATGAAATCTGGATGAGTCGACTGAGCCACTAAAGCATGTTCTACTTCACGAGCTATCTTGTAAGCATCGAGCCATGAGATTGGGTGTTGTAGTCGAACGTGGGCTTGTATGGCTTCTTTGAGACCGTTGACAAAATATTCCAAGTAGAACTCATCTCATTCACCTCCTGTGCGGAAGGCTAAGGCTTCAAAGGCTGTAATATATTCTTGCACTGTTCCTGTCTGTTAGAGCTTAGTAAGACGACCCAAAAAATTAGATTCATGGTCGAAGTGATCCGTAAGGGATTTTGTGAATACCTGCCAAGTCACGGGCCTTCCGTAGCAACTTTGATGCCACTACCACCATTGCCATATTTCGTTGTCCAAGAACATGCTATCCACACTAAGCTGAGTCACATCATCTCTGATGTGATTCAGTGTGAAATATTTCTCCATCTGTGCTAGCCATGTGGTCAGATGAGAGCCATAAAATTTATACATGTCCAGCTTGGGTGGTCGCGGCTAGAACTGTTGGTGGTTGCCAAAGAGGTGAAGAGAATGGCTAGACTTGCCCTCAATGTTTTCATTAAAAGCATATGCCTCCGATTGTTCCTCTGACTTGGCTTTTGTGAGTGTGTCAGCTAAGGTCTTGATCGATGTCAGTACTACGTTCAACTTTTGTTCAAGGGTGTCGATCTTCTCATTGGCCATAGATTGAGCTCTGGTTTGTACCATGCACTGATCCAGTGCACTTAAAATTTGGGACCACCCGAAATTTTTGATGCTAACAAGTGAATGGTACCACCTTGCTCAGCTCGTCGACCTGATTCTTATGGGCTAAGTCTCCTATAAGCATCACAGGAGGGTCTCAGACTTTTTTTTCCTTACTCTGAAAGGAGTTTTACTCCTCACTTAGGAATATTGCAGTAGCCAAATCCCAGAAAAGTCAATTCTGCCCAATGTCCTGCAAGAATCATGCCCAAGTATAGGGGCCCACACAAATAGTCTGATCTGGTAGCTAACCCTCAACTGCAGAGTATGATTAGGAATGTGGCAGTGATCGAACCTTGACTGCTAGATTTGAATGGGGGATTTGATTATGGCGACTGCTACAGAACCCAATGTCTAGATCTGAATGGTGGATTTGATATATCTGATTGGTGGATCTGATAGATCTGAATGGCAGATTTGAGAGATCTGAATGGCAGAACTGATTGCTGCAGCTATGATAGAACCCCACCTGCTAGATCTGATATGGCAAAGATGATGTGTGATCTAGAGAGAGACAAGGGAACTATGGTCTCAAGGAGTGTCAGGTGCTACAGATCGCAATATACAGAAGGGTATGACAGTAGTACTCAGCCCAATATTTTAGGGCACTAGCCAAGAAGGATCAACCGTACCCTTAGTCGTACAACCCGACTACCCTATTGTACCCGTGAGTAATGTCCCCAAGTGCTATTCTCGATGTATTGTAGCAGCAAGACGACCGACGGTTTATCTATGGTGAGGTTTCAAGAGAGCCTGGGGGCTTTCGATATACCTAGAGGGTACTTGGAAGACAGTCGGTGCGTTGTTCTGTCTAATGCGCTACTACTCGAAGGGGTACCCACAGGGGTTACAAGGGAGTCCAACAAGCATGACCACCTCTTGTATTTCTTACATGCATGCCTCCCCAAATCCGTAGGTTTATGTGCTCAACGACAGATCTTGTGGTTTAAAGACGCTGGAACACGTCTCTAGCCAATTTTTTTGTTGTTGCTAAAAATGGAGATCCCACCGGCCCTGGAAAGTGCTCTGATACCACTTGTTATGCTCTTGAACTGTGAGAAGATACCAGAATACCAAATATGTGAAGAAATATACCTAGAACATAGAACAATAAGAAATATTAGCAAGTATTATTCAGAAAGGAAAGCAATGTTCACTTGCCTCTTCGAGGGGGCAACCTCCAATAGAGCTGGGCTCAATTAGAAAATAAGAAACGATGCTCCTCGAGGGGAGTCTCTATCCTTTATATAGGATTCATACATGAAATACCATGGGTAAATACCATGGTTATTATTAATACCATCTATCTAATACAATGGCCCATTTGCAACTAACTGTGGTCGCTTCTTTAAATGCGGGTCAACCACTTACAATTATTAATATGGGCTTTATTGACTCTTTACTTAACTATACCATGACTCAACCCTATTACATAAATAAGGGGGTTAGGGTTGGACCCTAACAATCTTTCTGTTGATCACAATTCACATTCCTCCTATTCAGTTTCATGTTTCCACTTATAATTTAAATGGTATAGATTGTAGTGTATTAGTTTCGATATTTATTGTAGGAAACAATAAGTAACTTGATTCAGAAATTGACAAGTAGGAGAAACTTAATCAGTTGTTGCAGTAGAAATTTGGGTATCCATATTTTCACATGGTATCAAAGCTATTGGTGAAGTAAGAAGAAAATAGTCGGAAGACTGAATGCTGAAGGAAGAAGGGAATTCGAAATTCTTGCAGAGGCAAAAATTCGAATCCCCAGAGGGTTTGCACAGTTCAGGCTAGGAGGGATAGATTTTCGTGGTAAATATCTCTCTGAGTGAGTCGACAAAGAGGTAACATTTCGAGATCGAAATCTATTAGCGGTAGAGGGAGCATCATAGCAGAAGCTTTAGCGAAGAGGGGTTTTTGGTAGGATGGAGTTTTTGCAGGCAGTTGTTGGGCAAAAATATGCTAGAGAGAAGAGACGGACGTGGGTGAGGGAATTTTTCCTCAAAGGACTTCCAGCTAAGGAGTCCGACTTCTCACTAGATGAGAAAAACGGAGAGGGGAAGATCTACAGTCTCCAGCAGGGAGTGCGTAGGCCAGTCTAGTGTTGCGCAAAGGAGAGAGGAGGTTATCGAATTTTAAAATTCGCAGAGATGGCAGCTAGTGGACTGAGAAATCATGATAGGTTGGATGGGGCATCCAACTATGTGATATGGAAGGCAAGGATTTCATGCCTTCTGGATGAAAATTTTCTCAAAGTTTAGGTCGACAATGTGGTAACTGAGCCAACAGATCCAGATCCTCTCAATAAGTACAAGGGAGAAATGGAAAATACAAAAAGAATGATCCTTGACAGAGTGAAGGATCATATAGTCTGTCACATCATTAGAGAAAACACTTCCAAGGAGGTGGGGGATGCATTGCCGAAGATTTATTAAGGATATTTCAGGCAACGGAAGATGTACTTAGAGAAGAAGATGTGATCTGTGTAGATGCAGAAGGGGGAACACATTGATCCATTCCTTACAAAGATTCAGGAGACCCAAGATGAGTTGGTAGTTACTGGGTCAACACCTCAAGGTTCCAAGACAGTAATAATGGCTGTAAATTCAGTATCTGAGGAGTGGAAAGTCTTTATCTAGATCATCCTAGGCAGGGCGACTTTGCCAAATTGGGATGAGATGTGGGAAACTCTTAAGCAAGAGGAGCTGAGGAGGGACTTGGTCAAGTGTAAACTTGACAGAAGAAACAATAGTGAGTCGAAGCCCAAAGAGGAGGAAGAGAATGCAGCCCTCGCATCCAAGGGGCAGTAGGAGAGACAAAAGAAGAAGAAATATGTTTTGGAGATCAAATGGTTTAGGTGTGGTGAACTCGGTCACTACACAACAAAATTTCCTCTCAGAAAGAAGGAAAAAGATGAGAAGCATGATCCAAAAGTTGCATCCGTGAATATTGATGAAGATGAGTTTGACATGACAGCCGAGGTGCCTCCAGGAGGGAGGTGGGCTGATTTAGAGCTGTAGTTCAAAAGAGCTATAGATGGTTAGGATCCTTAAGGGGCCCACCTCTCGAATCAATTCCTTACTACGAGAGCCCAGATCAGTAGTAGCAGGATGGATCAGTGTTAGTAGGTGCAAAGTAGTGTTGGAGTGACAGTTGTAGAGGCTAGTAATGGCAAAGACTGAGTAGCGCAAAGCAGAGTTGGTAGTAATGCAAATGGAAAAGAGCAGAGGTCAGCAACAATGCAGAGGCTTCAGAGGGTTAGCGTAGACACTAGCAGTAGTTAGACTCCAACAATGAGATGCATCTATTGAAAATGCAACAAGATGATGGAGCTTAGTGAAAAGAAGTCGCCTTCACTAAGTGGGCCCGCAGGCTATTTTTGGCGCAAAGTCTATTTTTAGACATATGGATCATGGTCTATGA
Organism: Pinus taeda; assembly: GCA_000404065.3. NCBI lineage: Eukaryota > Viridiplantae > Streptophyta > Pinopsida > Pinales > Pinaceae > Pinus > Pinus taeda. Next base: position 81,604 of record APFE031742304.1, on the reverse strand, counting down.
GTTGCAGGATTCTA
>APFE031742304.1:60794-81035 GCA_000404065.3 Pinus taeda | reverse complement strand
AGTTAGTCTAACTGACAAATAGACTAATGATGAGTGGTGTGAATTAGTTATTAATTAATTCACTAATTATTAACTCATGAATCAACTAAGGAATACATCAGTTAACTCAGTGCATGGACAATTCAGTGGAGACAAGTGTCAGAGGTGAGTGAAAGGGCAAGACAGCTGTTAGTTGTGACTATAGTTGTGCATGTGATTTGCACAATCAGTGGATTGAGATTGCCAATGAGGATTCTGTAGTGTTACAAAAGGGAAATACGAGTTTGGTTCAGCCATTCAGTAGTATTCTCATGCAGGATTGCGCAGTGGAGGCAGGCAAGCAGCGGAGGAGATTTGAGCCAGTGATTGATTCAGATCTGAGCTAGTTTGTGTGTAACAGGTGGAGATAGTACTGAGTACTTGTGAGGAGTATTGTACAATGTATTGTTACATGTTCTCAATATAATATACAGATAGTTGGGGGTTTTCAGCTGTATGCTTTCCCCGCTACATACTGTGTTGATATGTGTGATTGATGCTTCAATGTGCGCATGCAATTGTTTCTTTAATATTGCAAATTGATGATCAACATAGAGGAGGTTATGTATTATGCATGATTCCGCAAATAGTGTATAATCAGGATAATCTCCGTGAATAAGTGTCATATTATTCAAAAATTTCTACAACATCATACTTAACACTTATTTAGTAATTTGGGATGTTTTTTTGTTGCTGATGTAGTAGCAACAACAGTAGGAGAAGGTTGCAGTGTAGATGCAGTTGGAAGTGGCAGTGCCAGCAACAACATGGATGCAGAATTGAGAGGGAGTTGTAGTACGGATGCAGTGTTGACAGTGGTAGGGTCAGCAATAGTACACATGTAACATTTAGTAGTAGTTGATGGACAAGATGTCAGACATCAACAATGTAGAAGGCGATGTTACAGAACATAGTGATGCTTCATTAAGGTGCATTGCCAAAGCACATTCCTCGCTAAGAGGGAGTGCTGATTTCTAGTAGCATCGGATGTGCTCTAAGTCTCAAAATTTGCAGGGAGGCTTGGAAACATGCATTATCCAATACCCAAAAATCATTTTGGGAAATTCCACCTGGAGACAATTTTATTAAAATAATTAATTATTTTTAATGGGACCCTAAGTCTAAACTTAGGAAATTAAAATAATTAATGGGTATTAATCTAAACTGTGGGTGAAACTTTTAGAAGAAGGCAGGGATCAAGTCAGTATGATCCTAGCCATTGGTTAGAATATAATTTGGGTCGTTGATTTATCTATGAGAGGATTATAAGAAGAGGCTTGATGGGCACTTGGAGAACACACAAAGACAAGATCAGAAGTTTGATTTTCTGAAGCAAAGTAGTTGCCAGAGAGATTTTCGATAGTGTTATTTTGCAAAGAGGGGGAAGAATAGTATCTGGAAAGGAGTATTTTTCTAGGCCATAGAGTACAAGGTAGAGAGGACATAACGATGTCCAGAGAGAGGCTAACGCTGTCCCACGTAGTGCTGACATAGTGGCAGTGCAGAGCCTAGAGGGAGATTGAATTTCTTGTTGAGGAAATCAAGTTTCAAAAGTTGAGAGCTAGAGTGTGAGATCGAGAGGCTAGAAATTGAATTTTTTGGCTAGAAGAGCATTAGAAGGAAGAGCAACGCAGTCCCAAATAGAGGTGACACAAAGCTACATAGGGTTGAAATAATTCTGCATAGAGGCTGACATAGAAGGGATGCAAAGCCTCTTTCCAGTGAGATTAGGGTGAGATTCTTCTAGTGATAGGGTGAGAGCATATGATTACTTGTTTTGTACAATTTTTCTCTGTATAGGATATCCAATTGGGCATCCAACGAATTGTACTAAAAATTACTACTGCTTAATAATAAAACCCTTACAGCTGCTGCACCGGTTTTCCTGCATTAGGTTTTTCTGGGGACATTTGTCCGAAAATAACTGTGTTGATGTGTTGTATTTGTTTCCCATTCAGTTTCTTGTTTCCATTTATAATTTAAATGGTGTAGACTACAATGTATTAGTTTCTCTATTTAATGTAGGAAACAATAAGTAACTTGATTCATAAATTAACAAGTAGGAGAAACTTAATCAGTTGTTGCAGTAGAAATTTTGGCATCCAAATTTTCACAAAAAGATGGCCACAACTTCTCTTTGAAATGTAGCAGGTGAATTAGACAAGCCAAAGGGTAATACCTTATAGGAATATGTTCCCCAAGGACATGTGAAAGTATTTTTGTCTTGGTATTCTACAACTATCTTTCTTTGACTAGGGGCACTAAATCCATCTAGGAAGGAAAAATATTTCTTCCCAACTAAAGTATCTAAGAATTGATCTGTGAATGGTATAGGAAGATGATCTTTAAGAGTGGCTTTATTTAATTCTATGTAATCTACACAGACTCTCCATTTTTCCATTTTTCTTGGGAACAATTATCACTCCAGGAAACTCTCCTAGGTTGTAGCTCGAAGATGCCTGGTAACATATAATATTCAATATTGTTCTCAGAGCTATTGGAATGGATGATGGTTTGGATAAAGTTAGATAACCATTTCAGATCTATTCTCACTCAAGACATGCATGAACACCCTCAATAATATAAGGATTTAGACCACTAATGCTCAATGGTTTAAAGATTCAATGGATAAATGGAGAATACTGACTGTACCAATAGATGCATATATAAACACATATGAATGGCTAGCTACAGAAAGCAAATGAAGCTTGCAATCCTAAGGACATGATTTGGAATACTTTTTTAGAACTTGAATTATTTGATCTTCTTGAGATGCTTCTAGTGTGGAAGTAATATTTACTATTTTTCCTAGTTCAAGTTCAACAATTTTAGATTTTGAATTCTCCATTGAATTTATAGAAAAATTTCTTGAAACAAAGATTATAAAGAATTCATTGTGCAATTTTCTTGAAAATTTTGTTCCAAAATATTATTTGTCGGCACACAATGAGTTGTTCTTAACTTTTCTGCAATATCAGGATTAGAAATGAAGTAATCTAAAAATATCTCCCCAAAAGCAATAGCTTGGTCAATAGTAAATATTGATTGAATCATTTCTTATTCTAAATAATTTTGTTAGTCCATGAGTTTTTTTCTAATTCTTTCAAAACTTTAGAAATGGGATATAATGTTATTTTATTACTTTCGTTCCCTTTTGAAAATTTCATTTTTCCTGATCTACGACTGATGAATACATCATCTGTAACCAGCCATGGTATTTCGAGGATGAGGGGAATTCCACCTAAGTTAGATTTGGGCTATATAAATAAAAATTCTATTGGATATTCCCAAGAATCCAAGGAGGATATTAAATTTTCTATTATGCCTTCTTGCTTAATCCTTGATCTATCAACTAATTCACTTATTGTGGGTGTTGGTAAAAGATTGCGTAGATTTAAAATTTGCATTGTATCAACTGTCATTACATTGATTGTTTCCAAATCAATTAAAGTATTTGGAATTAAAAAATTTTCAATTGTAATTGTAAACATAGGAACTCCTACATCCACATAGTTTTTAGTTTCAATTGACTTTGATATTAGGCTAGTTAAATGGCCAATCACTTGTAATGTAGCCATATCTTTCTTTCTTTTCTTAGATTTAAAACAAGATTACTTTATTGTTTTAGCATATTGGAATTTCTTTGATAACTTTCAACAAATATATTCTTTAATTGATTTAAATTATCATTTGTTTTTCTACAACTAAACTCTTTGGAAAGGGAGGTCCTTTAGTAGCTAAAGATTGATTATGATGAGCTTCTGTGCTTCTATACATTTATGTGACTTTATCCTTTTCTGTGATTGTTAATGTGCTAGTTTTAATTGAAATTTCCTCAATTTTTTCTTGCTCTTGTATGATAACAGGAGATCATTTTGTGATACATTTCCTGACCTTAAGTGAATATTACCAATAGAAACAATTGCATATATGGGGAGTGTTTCTTTATCTACATTATATATGGGTTTATCCACTTTAACATTATGATTTGACACTGGTTGGGTTGGTAATTGAGTAGGTCTAGGTTGAGGTTGATTAGAAGGAAATTGAAGTTGTTGTGGTTGGGTTATTTATAGCATTGTAAATTGTTGTTAAACATTTTGAGGTGGTCGAAATTGTTGGAAAGGTGGTTGCTATCTGAATGGTTTTTTGAAATATGGTTGATAAGATTGCTATAGAGGCTATTGGTATGAGGATTGGTTTTCATAAGCATGTCCTCGCCAACCTTGTTGATAAGGTTTGTTTGGAGGTCATTGAGGTTGCCAAGCTTTCCATGGCATAGGATCAGTATATGTATTTTGAACAAGATTTTGATAATATGGAAATTGCATATTTGGATCTCGAGACATACCTATAGGTTAAGGTTGCCAAAGCCTTCTTGGAGGTGCAACATAGTAAAGTGATTTTGTTGCTTCACCTTCTCTTCTATTGGTTACCTTCAATTATGCTATTGTCGGGAAATTTTCCATTGAATTGTTTGTCTACACAAATTCCACAAATGTCAATACTATCCCAAGGACATTCATATAAAGGATGTTTCATTCTACACCTTGGAAATGTTGAAAATGTAACTAGGTTCAATATTCATAATTGTCATTATATTTATATCAAAATGTGTTTTATAAAAGTAAAAAGAAGAAAATGAATTATTATCATTACTAGCCAAAGCATGTTCTCATGCTCATAGGGTTTACTAAGTCAAATATTTGTAATTGAGTCAAAGTCCTATTTGGACTCCTTGTAAGGAAAGGGAAAAATATTTTTACCTTGTATCAAAAAGTCAATTTATCATCCATAAGTCCAAGTTGGCCCTTCAGATGGATAGGTCATCTTTCCCAAGGGATATGGCCCTTCACATAGATGAACAACTATATATTGGTGCCTAGTCTTCTCCATTTTGGCAAGAAATTTTGTTGAGTTTCTGTGGAAAGTTCATTGAAGTTATGAGGCAATATTTATGATATTTCTAAGGCAATATTTATGAGTTTCCTGAGGCAAGATATGATAGCTTCCAGTGGAAATTTATGTGGCATAAGAACTTGAAAATATGCAAAATTTTTCTACGATATAAAAACCTGGAAAGGATGCGATTTCCTGAGGCGATATTTCTATGATAATAATGCAAATTACTGAAATTATTTCTAAGATGATATACGAACAAAAAAAAGGGACTAGAATTACTATAATATGCAATCTTCAAGAGAACTATAAGGTTTTTGTAATACAAGCTACAAGAAGGATGAGTATCTCTGTGAGAAAGACAAGTTTGTGACATATGAAGTTGATCACGCAGAGGATAAAACATGACAAAGAATGGAGGGTTGACTTGGGGCACTTGTGGAGGTCTTGGTCTTGGTCTTGAGTTTTGGATGTCTCACTTTGATATGATCTATAAGAAGATATTTTGGTTTTATTTTCCACCTTGTGGCATTTTTCCCTGGTTTGGAGCTTATATCTTTTGTTTATTGCCTCTCGCGACCTTCATGTTGATTTTTTTGATAATTGTTTGATGAAAAAGAACATAATAAAATAATGAGAAGCCAACAAAAATTCACAAGAAATTATAATGAAAGATAAATCTACCTAATATACAAACACATTGATTTCTCAACATGGGATCAGAGCTAAGGTGATGGAAAGATAAATTGAAGATCGCTCCTATTGGCATATCTCTAAGGCAGTTTGTTGTTCATTTGGTAATGGTTTCTAAACAAAATAATATAAGTTTTGTGGTTCAATTTTGATAAATTTTGAGCTCTCCTTCTAAGGTTATCCCTCTATGATTATACTATGATCCAAGTCATATCGGTGATGCAAAGATCCGTGGTTTGACGAAATCCTAAGTTTGTGTTTTGATGTGATTTCGTTCCATAGTAATGCGAAGATGTGACAAAACAATGATGTGAGATTCTTGGCATTACAGTGATATGAGTTATGTACTCTATGTATGTGATGCATGATTATAGTCCAAAGTGTTTCCTCTATTATTTGACAAAGATATGAAACTTCTTCTAAGAACGTTCTTACCATGATGCATAAAATGATACCACAGAGGTGTATTCGTGATGTGAGTTATCTGCAATTCAATGTTCTTATGTGATTCTTCCTAAGGATAACCCGAGTATCCTTCTAAGGCTAATGCAAATATCCTCCTAAAGTGTAATGCAAGATATGACAACGGTACAAGTTATTTCTTCCATGGCATGAAAATGATACAACTTATCTTATGAGTATGATAGTGATATATGGATTGAATTGACAATGATCTATATGGAAATCACCATGATATATGCATTCACCTCTTTATATAACAGTAACCTTTATGCCAACAGATATAAGAATTAGAGAATCTAGAATAAAAGAGAAGCAGACAATACTGAGTGAAGGGTTATACTAAGAGATAAAATATGTTGAAGATTACCTCTAGAATTATAAACCGAGATATTGCAAAAATAATACCAATCAATGTAAGAAAAAGTAGCAGGGCCGTGACAAAGAATCTGAAGTTTTTGAGCGCTTCTTTGACACAAATAAAACAATATTATTACTCTTCCTATACATAGAATAAGGTCTATCCAACATCAATAAAACCGATCTAAATTTTGGAAGAAATGATTGAAAGGATTGAAACAAAGTTGCAAGTGATAGACCTGAAGAATGTTACTCTATATACAACGAACAAATGTTTGGGACATGCACTAAGGTTACCTTGTTATGACATAGATTTTGAAAGAGAAAGAATAATTAAAGACCAAGACTTTGTGAACTATAGAAGAATTATATTTGAAGGTTGATGAAGTTCATCTTTGCATAACGAATATGAGAAGCAGTCTTGGATGAAGTCAATATATGTCAAACGATGGAACCAAGATGAAGATAGTAACTCAATGAAGGTTCTATATTTGGAGAAGTTTAGGTACATTTTATAAATTTGACACTTGAAAATTGAAGATAAGACAAAGAACGAGATCTCTGCAAAATAAGAAGTAAGGTAAGGTTGTAGAGGTATGTACTAATTTTGTGTGCATTTCATTGACTAGGTCATGATGATGATCATTTGCTTAATAACAAAAGGGTCTACATAAATATAGATTAGAGACAGTGACATGTAGATGATTGATGATATGTATTTAGTTATATATGAAGGCTAGATATAGTAATGGATTGGATAAAAAACATAATTAGGGTTTTACAACTAACAACCTACATGTATTAGGTCTTGGCGACTATACAAAATCTAGGGTTTGCAGATCTTACACTTTGCAATATCTTGAAAGTTTTTTTAGTATCTAGGGTTTGTAAACCATAGATAAGGTCTTCTTTAGAAAGCCCTCGAAACATAAATCCTCACTATTTGTTTATGTTGTAAAAAGATTAAAACCTATTTCTTGAGATTGATAGGTATGACAAGGATGGTGAACAGATCCGATATTAAGAGGGAGCTAACCCTCTTTAAAAAGGTAAGTTCAATACTTTTCCTTAGTTACCACTATTTCTATTTTTGTAATTTTCCTTTTTGTTCTTTCATGGTCTTCTAATAAAGGTTGCAGGCTAAGGCAAGATTTATCTAAACCTTGACTAACAAAAGGAAGATTTGAAAGAACATGGCAAAGCATGAAGATGAAGAAGTAGAGAACAATTTGAAGCTTGCATCAAGGAAGACGATTAAAGGACAATAAGTTCACTTACCTTAGATGGAAAGAGGGAACTGTAAATACCTTGATGGATATAATATTTAGAGTAGCTGGTTTGTTTAGAAATATTTTAATTGATGATTGAAAGAAAAATATCATGAAGCAAAAATCTATTGCAATATGAGGATAGACCATGTGAAGGAATGTTGATCTTAGAGGAATAAAGTAGTAGAATTTGACATGACATCTTAACTAGAGGATATTGTGATTTGGTAACTTTGATATTGATGATTTGTTTGGGATATAATTTGGTTCCCTGAAAAGACATATTGTAGAAATATATGAACATTCTGGAAATGATAGTAGCTGAGATAATTTTTTGGATGATATTGATGTACCTACAACTGTTTGTTTGATCAAGGAACACGTGGATTGTGTGGACACCACTATTAATGGCTTGGAAGAGCATGAGGGAAGAATTGATATTTGGAAAGCTCAAATGACTTATTGAATATTATAACGTAAAAATCTATTGTGAAGGAAGGAAGGCATGTGCTAGCAACTATGAGGAAGTTTGGCTCCTTGAAGATGACAGATGAACCAATTGATGACAATATTGCATGAATATTTTCAAGATATAGAAGCTCGTATTTTGATATGATGTGATGATATTAGGAGTTGAGAATCCCTACAAGCTACTATTAAGATCTTCATGGAAGAACAAGTAGCTGATGAATGAGACAATTTGAATCCCATGGTTATGTCTCCCTATTTGAGAGGGAGTAAGGATGTCCTCCTTGGCTGAAAGGGAGTGATGATGGAAATTTTATACTCCATGTGTCATGCACTAGGCTAGGACTAACAACCATAAGCCTAGTGAAGGCATTGGTAGGGAGAATGGAGGATTGGATAAGAATATGGGATTGATACTCCTTGAGGATTGGGAATGCAAGATAGGAAGTAGTCTTGAGTACAGATACTCTTTGAGGATAAGGTAGGGTATCCAAGATAAGAGTAGTCAAAGAGGACCAATTTTATTTAAGGATTAGGAATCCAAGATAAGAATAGTCCTATAAGGACATACCTAGTGAACATATGGACGATGTATGTGCCTTGAGAGGTGATCTTGGTGGTGTCCAAATGAATGCCTCTCATAATTGTGCTCTAATCTAGTGGAGAGTTAAAGCTTGTTAGTCAAGGCCTTGCTATATTTAAATTTTACAATGGTGGTTATGATGTTAATGTTTAAAGATGGCTTATAAACTCGACTCTTCTTATGATAATATTTTAATTTGAGAGTATCCTTGTGCCACTTGTGTAATTATGAATATCTCCCTAGTTAAGAGGGAGCATTGAAAATGTAACTAGGTTAAGTCTTCATAATTGTCATTATATTTATATCAAAATGTATTTTGTAAAAGCAAACAAAAGAAAAATAACTATTATCATTACTAGTCAAATAATGTTCTCATGCTAATAAAGTTTACTGAGTCAAATATTTGTAATTGAGTTAAAGTTCTATTTGGACTCATAGTAAGAAAAGGGGAAAATATTTTTTTCTTGTATCAATAATTCAATTTATCCTCCATAAGTCCAAGTGAACCCTCCAGATGGACAAGTCATATTTCCTAAGGGGTGTTACCCTTTACATAGACGAAAAACTATATATTGGCACTTGCTCTTCTCCATTTCAGCAAGCAAGTTCGTTGAAGTTCTGAGGAAATATGTGTGAGATTTCTAGGGAAATATTTGTGAGCTTCTTGAGGAAATATATGCGAGCTTTCTGTGAAAATTTGTGCAAAGTTTCCATGGCATACGAATATGAAAATATGGAAAATTTTTCTATGATATATGACCTGGAAAGGATGCAATTTACTAAGGCTAGACTTATGTGATAATAATGCAAATTATTGAAATTATTTTTGAGATGATATGAGAACAAAAAAAAGGAATATAATGACTGTAACATGTGAGCTTCAATAGGACTATAAGGTTTGTGTAATACAATCTACATGAATGATGAGTATCTTTGTGAGAAAGACACGTTTGTGATAGATGAAGTTGATCACATTGATGATAAAACATGACAAAGAATGAAGGGATGACTTGGGAACTTGTGGAGCTCTTTGTCTTGGTCTTGGGTTTTGGATGTCTCACTTTTATCTGATTCTATAAGAAGATATGTTGGTTGGATTTCCCCCTTATAGGGTTTTTCCCTAGCTTGGAGCCTATATATTTTCTTTATTATCTCTTGTTATCTTCATGTTTATGTTTTTGATAATTGTTTGATGAAAAAGAACATAATAAAATAATAAAAAGCCAAAAAACATTCATAAGCAATTATCATGAAAGAGAAATCTACCTATTATAAAAACTCATTGATTTCTCAATAAGAAAAAATATGGATAGTACCTCATTTTATTCTTCTTATCTCTTTCTAGTTTTCAGTGTATCAATTTGAGAGCCAAGAGTATTTAGAAGATATTTTTTAAAATTTTCTAATAAATTTCCAAGCTCTACTCTAATGAATCCTACCAGAGCTTGCTTAGTCACCTTTGAGAGTGCACATCTTTGTCCTTTACCTGATTTATCTCTTCCTTTGGAGTATTTCCTGCATAATCCAATGATTTTTTCATAAAGTAATTGAGAAATATCCTCTACTCCCATAAGATGGGGGGCATTATATATTCATACTGTATTCCTTTTAAGAAGAGTTTTTGTATACATTCAGGACTTAGATCACTTTGTTTTGTTTTTTTCAAATTATATGTAAATATTTCTAAGTAATCTTCCAAGCTTTCATCTTCCTATTGACTCATTTTAAAAATACCATCTTTATCACTCTGGGATTGACAATAAGGTTGGTATTTTCTCAAAAACATTTTTTTTCATATCATCCCAATGTAATATCGTTCATTCTCCTAATCCCATAAACCATTTCAATGGAGATCCGTTTAAAGTGGCAATTAATAGGTGAATTGTCTTAACATTATCTTTGTATCTATATGTACACCATAAAATATCAAATTCAAACAAGAAATAATCAAGGTCTTCAGTGGGAATATCATAAAAAAATGGAAGAATGGAAGGAGGAATTTTCTTCATTTTTACTTCAGTTCCCAAAAATGTTGGTGCATCTAAAATAGGAAATCCCCTGACAAAATTATGCAGTAGGATAAAGGCTAGGAGGATTTGAAAAAGTATATGGCCATCAAGATCCCAAAGTTCAGCCAGGCTTGCCCAAACCCAACTACCGTCAATTTTTGGTATTTGCGACCCCACATGTTTGAGAGTCCTTGATGATATTACGAAGAACGCCTTGATCATAAATTTTGCTTCCATTTTGATTAGTGGCAATAACTTTCTATGGACTTCTGGAATTTCCATGTGGCTTGGCAAGGCAATTTGAAGCATGTACGCGATCCCTTACATGTAATCCCCCTGATCCTCTCCTTCAATTATATCTCTTTTTCCTCCTACAATTGATTCTCTTTTGTCATGTTCTACTTTGGCTTTTATTTCCCTTTCTGCTTCAATTCTTACCCTTCCTTCTCTCTCTCTATATATTTTTTTTCTTCAAGTACGTTTCGTTCATGTTCACACCTTTCTTCTACTTCTTTTTCTCTTTTTCCTCATTCTCTATCTGCATCTGCCATTTTTCTTTCAAACAAACTTGACAAGTCTAAGTCCAATCAAAATATCCTCCTACTAGTTCAATATTCAATTATGGTTGTTTTTCCTCATTTGGTCCAAGTTCTTCAAAGAATAGTTGAGGTATTGGTTCAATACCTTTATGTTTTTCTTCTCTTTGAATTCCTATTTCTTAGAGTACTAGTTGAGGAATTTTTTTCTTGATATTTCTACTGAAGGGGTTCCTTGTTGTATTTTTTTATTCTTAGTTTGATGTGCCAATAGTACTTGTGTTTCCAAAAGTGTAAACCTTTTTCCTTTAGATAATTTTTTTTCAATTATATTTCTTTTTCCAAGAATTGGTATAGTTTTTCCTACCCCTTTTGAGTTTTTGATGTTCCATCTACCACTGAAGGTTGGTCAATAGTGGATATTTTTTGTCTAACATACCTACCTTTTTCATCTATATATATACAATGAACATAATTAAATATAAACCAAATAGTATAATATAAACATGATTTGTGCTTGTAGATACTCAGCTAAAGTGAATGCACATGTTCTCACCTCTCGTTTTATCGCTTCCACTCCTCCAAATTCTAAATGTTTATATTTGCGAAAAACATATTTTTGAAGAAAACTCTATGTATAACTAACTTAGAATGTGCTTCTCTGACAACGGTGCCAAAAATGTTAGGCTATTATTGATGCGGGAGCAACCAGCAACAAAGCAGAGCAAAGCCTACGTGGACAGCAAAGCTGAATCGAAGGAGAAAAATAGGAAAATTTACCTTAAATCAGAGCTAAAGCGGATTTAAAGCAGATAAATTTAAAGTATCTTTAAAGCGGATATGTCTTGAGGAGACTTGCTATTGATAACAGCCATGCACGCTTTTTGGAAAGCTTTCATTATAGAAAAACTAGGAGAAGATCTGATCGATTCTACCTAATGCATCTTATATAAATGTAATGTGATAGGGTGTGAGAGATATCTGTTATGTGAGAAATTTTATGAGCGTCAACATGTAGCCGAGCATGAGCTCGTTTTAAGGCTAAAATGCCTTAGTATGTAACCGTTCTATATAATATATATAATCATGTTCTAGTGTATGTTGTGTATGCTTATGTACTGTTTATAATTCGGTTAACGCTTATGCATGTTTTATAAATGAGTTTGACGATCGGGCCTTTGGGGATACTGTAATGAAGGCTATATTCCTGCATTTCTTTTCAGATTATGACGCAGCGGAAGTGGTTTATTTTGATGAGAGTGTAGGAATAACCCAGCGGCAACCATATACCGCATGAAAATACGACACTCTGTAAGAAAATTCTGAAGAATAAGAGAAATAGCTGCCCATTTCTTGTTTAATTAATGAGATCATCATAAGTCTATGCGCACTGTTTATATTATCTGATATATGTTGGATCGATTGCTGTTGAGTGAAATTCTGGAGTGTATGCTGGGATTTTTGGATAATTTTCTGAGTCTTCAGAGTTTAAGCTATTGATCGAATACAGAACAGTGGCAGTTGCAGTCATGTCCAAACGCGAGCTTTCAAGCACGATAAAGAACCTGAAGTTTATGAAAAAGGGCACATCAGAAGGAAGAATTGGTGAAAAGAGAAGAAGAAGTGATTCCCCCAACAATAAGAAGGAAGTCGAAGCAAAATTCAAACAGATATCCGAAGCTTATGATGTGTTGAGTGATCAACAAAAACACGCAATTTATGATGAGTATGGTGAAGAGGGTTTGAAAGGGTTGGTTCGATATAAGATATCTGTTTTAAAGTTTTAAGAATGCTTCCGTCGAGGCTTCGTGGGCCCATAAACCATAGGTCCAGGATCAAGGAATTGGGATTTTGGGCAATCCCCAATTTCTCATTTTCATCAGGTGGTATCAGAGCAGTAAGATTCTGCGAAAGGAGGTAGCAGCAGAGGAAGGTGAGAAGACTGCAATAGCCTAGAGCGGTTACCAAAAGACCAAGTCCAGAGGAGAGCTTGGTGAGGTAAGAGGCAGCAAGGAGGACTTGCTGTTGCAGAGGTTGATTGCAGCTCACAAGTTGAAGATATTACAAAGACCAGAAGCATATGACCAGGAGGTCATAAATTTTTGTGCCTCGGGAGTTTGATGCGGGAGCAACCAACAACAAAGCAGAGCAAAGCCTACGTGGACAGCAAAGCTAAATCGAAGGAGAAGAATAGGAAAATCTACCTTAAATCAGAGCTAAAGCGGATTTAAAGCAGATAAATTTAAAGTAGCTTTAAAGCGGATATGTCTTGAGGAGACTTGCTATTGATAATAGCCATGCACACTTTTTGGAAAGCTTTCATTATAGAAAAACTAGGAGAAGATCTGATCGATTCTACCTAATGCATCTTATATAAATGTAATGTGATAGGGTGTGAGAGATATCTGTTCTGTGAGAAATTTTATGAGGGTCAAGATGTAGTCGAGCATGAGCTCGTTTTAAGGCTGAAATGCCTTAGTATGTAACCGTTCTATATAATATATATAATCATGTTCTAGTGTATGTTGTGTATGCTTATGTACTGTTTATAATTGGGTTAACGCTTATGCATGTTTTATAAATGAGTTTGACGATCAGGCCTTTGGGAATTATGTATGTTTTATAAATGAGTTTGACGATCAGGCCTTTGGGGATACTGTAATGAAGGCTATATTCCTGCATTTCTTTTCAGATTATGACGCAGCGGAAGCGGTTTATTTTGATGAGAGTGTAGGAATAACCCAGCGGCAACCATATACCGCATGAAAATACGACACTCTGTAAGAAAATTCTGAAGAATAAGAGAAATAGATGCCCATTTCTTGTTTAATTAATGAGATCATCATAAGTCTATGCGCACTGTTTATATTATCTGATATATGTTGGATCAATTGTCGTTGAGTGAAATTCTGGAGTGTATGCTGGGATTTTTGGATAATTTTCTGAGTCTTCAGAGTTTAAGCTATTGACCGAATACAGAACAGTGGCAGTTGTAGTCATGTCCAAACGCGAGCTTTCAAGCACGATAAAGAACCTGAAGTTTATGCAAAAGGGCATGTCAGAAGGAAGAATTGGTGAAGAGAGAAGAAGAAGTGATTCCCCCAACAATAAGAAGGAAGCCAAAGCAAAATTCAAACAGATATCCGAAGCTTATGATGTGTTGAGTGATCAACAAAAACACGCAATTTATGATGAGTATGGTGAAGAGGGTTTGAAAGGGCTGGTTCGATAGAAGATCTCTGTTTTAAAGTTTTAAGAATGCTTCCGTCGAGGCTTCGTGGGCCCATAAACCACAGGTCCAGGATCAAGGAATTGGGATGTTGGGCAATCCCCAATTTCTCATTTTCATCAATTATAGAGACCTAAAGTAGGACACAATATTCAAATCAATCCGAGTGTTCGTAAACTTAGAAGCACAATATAATATGTAATGAGATAGATTAGATTAGCTATCAATTCTAGGTTGGATTGCTAATATTGAAATTCAAAGCTAAAGATTAAGTCAAGAAAACATGAAAGAAAACTCTATTCTAATGACACTAGCTTGAAATGTAAAGCACGAATACTTGAATTATGAACACTTTGGATTGGGAATTCACTAATACTTTTGACACAAGTCAGATTCATCTATGCAATAATTTTAAAAAATATCAAGTTTGACACTCAAATGCTTGGAAATGACAATGATAAAATGAGTTTTAATCCAAATGATTGATTAATTCACTCAAGCCTTTCATGCCACTGAAGGAAAGTGGACATTTTGGTATTCTTTTAGCCAATATAATAGACTTTAACCTGATATTAATTGAAAAGTTGAGAATACACTACAACCTTTCCCATTTGTGAAAGTGGAAATGGGTGGTCACTCATAGCCTTCCACTCCTCTTAATTTGTATGTACCCAAATCATTGATCCAATCTAAGGAAGGCAGGAAATAAATATACATAATTATGGTGCTTGTTTTCCCAATGCTATGCAGAAATGTTGTCAAAATGGTCGGGGATTTATTCACCAAGAAAAGTGGTGAATGACACGTTCAGTGCCTTGCTCAAGTTTTCCAATTAGATTGTTCTTACAAACAACAATTATCCTATGATAAACAAAGCTCATAAAACACACCTAGGTCTATAAAACATAAACAACAATATAATTCTAATGATGCAATAATGAATGAGATTGTAGTCTACTTAGTGAATGTAGCTATAATATATAGTGAGCTAACACTTAGGATAACTGATATAAATAAACCAATCAAAACAACATATTAGAGGAAATTTCAGCCTAAAATTGGCCTCCTAGGGAAAAATAATAAAATAATAGTTAAAATAATAAAATAAGATTATGAATTTTGGAGGGAAAAGAAGAAAACTACTTTTTTTTAATTGTATTTTTAGGTTATATCCTTGTAGGTTTACTCAAATTTCAAGTTTAGACACTCGTTGTATGCAGAATTAAATTTCACATCCAATGAGTACCCATTATTCATACTTTTGAGAAGACACACATTGATAAAAAATGAGAATACGTTAAAAAGTGTGTTGAACATGTTTTTTTTAATGTATCTACTTTTTTTTTTATTATCAATGTGGGTCTTATCAAAAGTATGCATAATGGGTACTCATTGGATGTGGAATTTAATTCTGCATCCAATGAGTGTCTACACTTTAAATGTTTTTAAATCTACAAGGAGATAAGCCAAAAATGCACTTTAAAAAAGTAGATTTTCTTCTTTTCCCTAAAAAATATTTACATGTACCTCTTTTTTAAATTTAAAGGATATTGATTGGTTAACATATTATGACATGAAAATTCCATGGGCACTTTTAGGGTGAAATTTCCTCTTAACTTTAAAAGCAATAAAAAGTAAATGATATAACAAGAAAATAATTCTTAAAAATGGCGAGCTAAGAACTAGTTTATAAACATGAACATGCAACAAAATAGGAAACTATTACATGGACAACTTTGTACATGAGTATACAACATATGATTTGAGCATATTAACAAGAAAAATATGACAATAGGCATAATTAAAAGTAAATATATACCAAATTATGAACAACAATGAAATATAATGCAAAAGCTTGAGTCGCAGGGGCCCTTCCACAACTAAACAAGCACACTTAGCTTCTGCTAGTGTTTGAAACTCAAAGATGCTCCATAAATCTATTAAAATAGAATGGAAATAGGTATTGAAATGAAATTAAATATCTCAAATCAAAATCTAAAGTCTCAACAATACAATCTTGTTTTTGCAAGCAAGGTTTGCTTTCCTTTATAGGCAAAAGCATAACCAAATTCCTAAAAAAAATCCTAAATATTAATTATAGTATAATTTGAAGATAAAATATGATCATTTTCACCTCCTTACATGCTCAAATCATGGATTGGATCTCAAAAAATAAAATCTGGGCAAATTTATCAAATCGTTCTATGTTTTCCTGTTGGAGTGCTCGCATTGATTGCAAATTAACTAACTATTTTGGGGATATTTTGGGTCAAGCGAATAGGAATCTCACCATCTTGGGAAATCAACAAATAAAACCATGTATCACAATTTATCCATACCACCTGCAAGTACCACAATGAAGGATGATTAAAGAATTTGACTAAATTCTGAAAATTTGTTCTACAACGCAATTATTTACATAAATTTTCAAAAATTAAAAATACTAATAAAATACCTTTAGGAATTGATTATGTGGGAAAAATATGAGAAAATTTTAGCATAAATGGCTTAGGGAGGTGTTCCTAAGGCAAAATAAGATATAAAACCATAACAAAACTCTATCAAAATGGAGGCTGAGACCCATCTCAATTAACATAGCAACTTGGACCATCTCATAAAGGTCCCCCAAAATGGCTTGCCAAAAAACTTGAAGTGTTCATCCTGATGAGTTTGGAAAGAAAGAACCATAAGTGTCACTAAAAAATATGGAGGTGATGTAGGCAATTCTTATTTATTTGATGATATGGATATTTCATATGATCATGAATTGAATTTGTCTACTAATTTTGAACCAAATTCCTTTGAAGAAGCTTATTTTTATGATGAACAGAAAGAAGTAACACAGTAATATGATGCTCTCATAAAAAATGGATCATAAAATTTAGTGGACCCTCTATTTGCAACCAAACCAATTGGATACAAGCGGGTATACAAGAATGAGTACAATTTAGATGGCTCACTTGAAAATCACAAAGCGAGGCTTGTGGAAAGTGGATTTGCACAAAAATAAGGTGTCGATTATGAAGAGACCTTTTCCCCGAAAAAATGGTCCACCATCTGGACTCTCTTTTCCTCGACAACTTAGAATGGATGGAAAGTTAACCAAATGGATGTGAATACTACTTTCTTGAATGGAGACTTGAAAGAAAATGTCTTCATGTCTCAGCCACAAGGTTTTATTGTGAAGGGACAAGAAAAAAAAGTCTGTAAACTCATCAAATCCTATATGGCCAAAAACAAGAACCTTGAGCTTGGTATGAAAAATGACTAAGAATCTTCTTAAATTAAACTTCAAACAC
This sequence comes from Pinus taeda, assembly GCA_000404065.3. Classification (NCBI taxonomy): domain Eukaryota; kingdom Viridiplantae; phylum Streptophyta; class Pinopsida; order Pinales; family Pinaceae; genus Pinus; species Pinus taeda. The sequence continues at coordinate 63,214 of APFE031742304.1, read as the reverse complement.
TTTAATCTTGATGATGTAGCTTTGCTTGTCAAGAAAATTGGTGACATTGTTGTCTATTTTGTGGTATATGTAGAGGATATGTTTATAATAGGGAAAAATGAAAACTATATTGCATCCATAAACAAAGAGTTTAAGAAAGCGTTTGTGATGATAGACTTGGGACACCTTCACTACTACATGGGGATTGAAGTGGCCCAATGTCAAAGGTATATATTTATTTCTCAAAAGAAGTATATTGAAGAATTTTTGAACAAGTTTGGCATGGTTGAATGGAATTATTTGTCAACTCCAATGGAACAAAATATTGAAGCTCACATCTAAAGAATGGAATGAATTTGAGCACACAACTCAATATATATAGCTTGTAGGAAGTCTTATCTACCTCACCACTACCAAACTAGATATTTCATCTGTTGTTGGAATCCTTTCAAGGTTTATGCAAATCTTGTGAAGGACACTGGTCTGTTGCAAAATATTTCGAAAGTACCTAAAAGGAAATTTAAGACTTTAGACTCAATATTCATAGGTGGATGACTTAAATTTCATTAGATAATATGATTCAAATTCTGACAGAGATAATTAAAATGGAGTGTCCCTTCAGGCTATATTATGAGTCTTGGATCAAGAGCCGTATCCTGGAGTTCAAATAAAAAATTAGTTCTAACATTTTCCATGATAGATCCAAAGTATGTGGCAACTGTAGAAGAAACAAAAGATATTGTGTGGCTTGGGAAAATTCTTGAAGACTTGCAAGAGAAAAAAGTGAACTTTTCTCCCCTTTTGATTGGCAATACTTATGCAATTAAGTTTTCCAAGAATCCAAAATTCCATAGTTGAACCAAACATATCAACACATATCATTTGAATCAATATCATGTAGAGGCCAAGACTATTCATCTAAGACATTGTTCCACAAATGACCAAATTGTAGACAGATTCATCAAATTACTTGGAAGAGAAAAGTTTGAAACAATCATTTTGATGCTTGGATTCACAAACAACCCTTCAGATTAAGTGGGGGAATGTTAGAAACCTAATCCTCAGGGATTGGGCGAATAAATTAAAAATATGTAAATAAAGGGAATAACAAATAGTTAGAATAGGAACCAACCTTGGAAGATGAATCCCAAAGGTCACTCTTTGGTGTTATAGAATTCGATTATCATTAATGCAATAATATCCAAGTTTGACAATCATTCCATTCCCTAACACCTCCAACTCTCTAAATCATTGGCTAGGGAAAACTAACAAAACCTTATGCTATGAAACGAGCTCATGAAAATATGGAAAAGATAGATCAACGCCTTAGATTTCAGCCTCTTCGAGAGGGCAGCCTCCATTACATTACATAAATGAACAATTCTTCGATGATACAAATGACAAGACCTCCTTTCTATATATACGAGTCTAAGGGGTCATAATATAATTAGATCCGACATAAAAATAATAATGTAAGGGCACAATAATAACAATAGTGGGCTTCTATGGGGCACAATAATAACAATATGGGGACTACGTGGGTACAAAAATATAATAAGGGGGTTGTACTAATAACAATAAGGGGTTACACTAGTAGTATAGGGGCCTAACATGCCCCTCTCCTTCAAAAAGTGTTGTCCTCAACGATTGAGTAGTTCTTGATGCTTCTGTATAAAATTCCTGTCCTCCCATGTGGAATATTCGACAGGTAAGTTCTTCCACTTGATGAGATACTCTGAAATTGATCGATTTCGTAGTTGTCGGGTTCTTGTTTTTGTGACTGCTCCAGGTTGCAATTTGATTTTTCCTTCCTCTTCAAGTTCTGGCAATATTGTTTGAATTGGAATATTCTGCAACTTTTGAATGAGTGGCCATACTTCTTCATCCTTCTTCCATTCATCCTTTGCTTTGTTTATCCAATCTGGTTGGATAATAGAAATAACACAAAACAGTGCTTCCACATCATCATCCTTTCTTGAGAGTGCATCTGCAACAAAATTTTGCTTCCCTTTTCTATAGATGATGTCAAAGTCATAACCCAACATATTTGTGACCCATTTTTTTGTTCTTCTAAAGATAATAGTTGCCCTAAAAAGTATTTAAGACTATCATGATCCATTTTTACCTTGAAGTGTCTTCCCATTCGGTAAGGTCACCATTTCTTAAGTGCTTATAGTATTGCCAACATTTCCTTTTCATAAATAGCTTGCTTGAGATGTAGCAGTAAAAATACCCAATCACCTACATCAAAACATTTTTCACTACGATGGTGATCTACCTGTTGTTTCATTTAATTTTGCACCAAAGTGGCGTTATCCTTTAAAAGTTGGAGAACTTGTTGTTGATGCTTGATGTAATCTTTCACTGCTTGAAACTTTTTCTTCTTGATATGTCCTTCTATCTTTAGAGTTTGAGGAGTGGTAATTTCTTCCAATCCTTTA
>APFE031742304.1:44316-60346 GCA_000404065.3 Pinus taeda | reverse complement strand
TGAAAATTGACCACGTAACAAGTTGTTTACGAGAACAAAGCCCTTTATACCATAAAAATTGATTCGGTTCTAAATATGAAGATGAAATAAATACCTTTTGTAATAGTGGTACACCATGTAGATCAAAATATTGCTCCATCTGAAGTATCCAATTTACCAGATCCTTGCCATCAAACTTCCTGATATCCCCTTTTCTTGATTTTAGGAGCTTGATCTTGAAATGACTATAACTCTCTAATTTAGGTTCTTCCAGTTCTGAAATTGTGACCTGCAGTATCCCTATGCATCCTCTTTCCAATGCCACCAGTCTGATCCAAATTGGATTCTCCAAGGAAGAGTTATACCAAATCTCCCACAGTGACTTGATTATAGACTAGTTCAGTAGAGCGAACTTGTACGACGTGTCACATGTCACTGTTTCGACCTTTGGGTCTGAAAAATATATACAAGAAACTACAGTCTATCCTATTTCTATACCTTCTTACGAAATTTCAATCCGATGCTCAGAGAGAAAGTTATGACGATTTTCCCCAGGTCACCTGTTTGGAGTGTAATTCAGGAGTTTGCAAAAAGACCGACTTCCTCAGATCATATCTCCGCAAATATTGCGTGAAAATATCTGAAATTCGGAACCAAGGTTCAACGCGATTTCTTTTGATATGGGTTTTTTCTGTAGCATCTGAAACGTCGCAGAAATTTTTTTATAGCGCAAATGCCATGATGACCTGTTTGGAGCAGTGAAACCCTAGAATTCAAAGCTTTGATGCCAAATGTTATGAAACCAGCTCATGAAAAGATAGAAAAGATAGATCAACGCCTTAGATTTCAGCCTCTTTGAGGGGGCAACCTTCTTTAGATTACATAAATGAACAATTATTCGATGATACAAATGACAAGACCTCCTTTCTATATATAGGAGTATAAGGGGTCATAATATAATCAGAGCCGACATAACAATAATAATTTAAGGGCATAATAATAACAATAGTGAGCTTCTATGGAGCACAATAATAACAATATGGAGACTACATGGGTACAACAATATAATAAGGGGGTTATACTAATAACAGTAAGGGGTTACACTAGTAGTATAGGGGCCTAACACATTAGCTCCACAAATTTTTCTCCATAAGCTAACACCAACATTAGCAACCATCCTTGGCTCCAAGCAAGACATTCTCTTCTCCTCTTCCACAAGTACAACCAAAGGTTTAATCCACAAAACCTTAAATCCAATGTCTCAATGAATGAAACCCTAATCCAGTGATGATGTGTTTTTGAAAGGACCCTCTCCTTCCTCTATATAAATGAGAAGTAAGGGATGCCAATAATCCATATGTGGGACTAAACCTTCACAAGTGACCTACTATAAACAAAATTAGTGTCACACATGGGAAGTGCTATATTCAAAGGCTACACATGTCAAGCTCTAAGGTAATTCCATAAAAAACTAAGGCTTCAATGCAAGGGTACTCCATGGGATGTGTTGAATGCTTCTCCTAAAAGCATTGTAGGACTCTAAAATATTCCTAAGCCATGTGCTCCACTAGGTACACTCCACCTAAATGAACATTGTCACAACCCAAGTGGTGCCAAGTCAACTACATGCATCCAAGTAAGTGTTACATGTCATTTTGTCACACTTAGGAAAATGACCACAAAACCAGATCGCTCACTATCTGATAAACCATTCTCAGTAATTCTCTACAAAGCCGGAGAAAAAGCAATTCTGAGAAGCACAAGAATACTAGATTACATTTTTTAAAACCCTAATTTTAAGTAGTGTTGCACTTTCCCTATGAATAAACTGCAACATCGCAGGTTCCATCATTGCCACCTATGTAGTGAGACACACCGTTATCCACTAAAAAGTGTGACAACATTTATAATTGGGTAAAAATAAAAACTAAATTCTAGAATTCTTGTTGAGGAATATTATCTCAACCACCCAGACTTGAGCTCATACCTATTTGGGCCTCATCCCAGGATTGATGGATCTAATACCACTCGTTATGGAACCTATTCCCCATTTTTGTGGATCTCATCCCATTGAAAATGGATCTCCAACTCCCCCTTCTCTCCTATAAATATAGTTCTTTTATATTGAAGTTATGTTAGTCTAGGATGCCTTGGATTTAAATTAACTCCTTGGGGGAGACTATGTTTATACAATGAAAGCTGTCGTGTCCACACTATTTTGTGTGGTGTCTTTCCCTCATAATGGAAACATTGTGACTGTTGACCAACTTTCATTTGGTAGCCCTGATTTTACTACCAACCATCCAACCTACCTCAATGTTCCTTATATGCAAGTGGTATCTACTACACCATAGGTTAATTATATGACAATCTATCCCATTTCTTCACTTACCGATGAAAATGAGCCTGTTGTTGCATGCTCAATTTCCATTGACTTAGATTCGGTAAGTGACATGATAAATCTTTCAATGGGGACATTGGAGCTTCATCTTTCTACCCCTATTGAGTCCCTTAACATGTATTCCTTTCAGGGAATTGTTCTTCCATATGATGAAGAACTCTTGGAAGCCATGATTGAGGTGTGTACCTTGGCATGTATTCCTTCTACAACATTGTCCTTTTGGAATCCATGACAAGGTTCCATGAGAACAATTTTTTTTCTTGTGTCAAGATCGTTAAAAAATGAAACAAGGTGCCATGAGCATAATTCCTTTTCTTGTGTCAAGATCATTAAAAATGAAACAAAGTTCCATGAGCATAGTTCCTTTTCTTGTGTCAATATCGTTAAAAAATGAAACATGATGTCATGAGCATAGTCCCTTCTCTTGTGTCAAGCTCATACAAAAATGAAACAAGGTGCCATGAGCATAGTTCCTTTTCTTATGTCAAGCTTGTTAAAAAATGAAACAAGGTTCTATGAGTATAGTTCTTTTCCTGTGTCAAGCTCCTTAAAAAAATTAAATGGACCCCCTTCTAATTGATTCAAGTATTTGAATAGATCTCGTAAATATTGAGTCGATTCTTTCACTTGATCTCTTAAATGAACCTTCATTCATCCGCCTATTAATAACTTGTAGTCTACTTGAGTGGATGAAATGAATCTTGGGGGGCATGTACCTCTAGTCATCATGCTTGAATTAAACCACTAGATTCTACTGTTATGCTGTGGGGCATGGAACCTATCTCAAGCACATTTTTTCTCCATTTCAAGCTTGTGTAAAAATGAAACCTATCTCAAGCACTTTTTTTTCTTTGCTTCAAGCTTGTGTAAAAATGAAACCTATCTCAAGCATAGCTTTTTCTTTGTTTCAAGCTCATGTAAAAATGAAATTTATCTTGAGCTTAGTCTTTGTTCCTTCTCATGCTCATAAATGCAAGAGAATAAGTTACTCAGTATACTTTTATCTATTTTTTTGGTCTCATTAAAATTGAACGAAAAAGGAACCCCTTGGATTCCTCTTTAAGCTCTTTTTAGAATATTGAAATATGAAAATATTGCCAAGTAAACTTGTTTCTTTTTTGCTCGTAAGAGTACATGAAGAAACATCTACCTAGTATAAATTCCCCCTTTTACGGACTGTGTTTATTATTTACAAATAATGTATACTTTGATCAACCATGGTCAAAAGAGTTCTCCCTTGTATTATTTTACACTTTTTTAGGCTTGGGGGACTAAATTTACAAAAAAGAACCTTTGGAGTTTTATTTTCATTTCTTTTTCAAACTTTCTAAATGTGAAAAATAAGTCGTGTTACCCCTTCGTTGGACTTGTAAATTATAAACAATGTAGGAATCGTCAATCATGATGAGACTGAGCCACTCCTTGCCAGGGTTTGTTAAAAATATTTTGAAGGACTTATCCAAAGGATGAGTTTATACTGCAAACATATGTTATTCTCCTCATGCTTGTGTAAAAATAACAAGGTACTTTCTAGAAATGGTGGGGGAAAATTGGGAAAACAATGTATAAAGTTAGTATTTGGCAGTAAGTTGCTCTTGAACATGACACTCCTTCACTTTTTTGTTTGATTGGGTTGGGAAATCTACTTACTTATCTGTCGATCACACCTCCTTGAAAGTCTTCATACTAGTTTTTTTATCCCATATTGAGTAAGTGTTTCCAACTTCATATAGTGTTGCCAATATGTTAAAGGGAAGTTTAACCTCAGTTAAAGTTACTTTGTAATATTAAAAACCTTTAATCGCATTGGCCATCCTTGATTTAGTCCTCGATCACTCCAAATTTGTTTCTTAAAACTTGACATGTGTTTCGTGTTGTTTGACCTCCTGTGACAGGTCACTTCCTATCGAATTCAATTCATTATCTAGGAAGTTGATCTAGAAACATCTTTTAGTACCTAGAAGCCTACATGCCTCAATGATAGGTTTCTCTCTTTCAATAGTAGGTTCTCATCATTGTCCTTCGATTGAATGAATCTATGGGTATTCGACTTCAAGACATGTATTCACACCTTATAGATTGTACTAGAGTATCTTGAGGGCGATTGACATTATTGGTGGTTCCTCTCGCATATGTTAATGGTCCTCATCGTTGATTGATAATTAGATGGTGTCTTCCATGTTCGACCTAGACACATTCATTCACATGGTTAGACTCCTACTATTGACTGGTAGTGATAAAGACCATGGATTTAGTTTCATCCATCCAGACTGTGATGAGGAGTTTTCAAGATTAATATATTGATCCACACTGAGATAACGACTACGTTCATATTTATTCGTCCAAGCATGGATCCATAATGAATGTCTGGTGACTGTGACTTGATTTATTAAGATGGATTTTTGCACATTTCCATACTTAGGTCTAAAGTTGTTGATATGTTATATTGAGTATGGGAACACCTACCTCAGAGATGATTTTATGATTATATTGTATTGTAACCCTTGATTGTTTATTTTTAGGTCTCCAACCATTGATCTCTAATTTAACTTTCACATAATAAAGCACTTCATTCCTCATACATAGTCTCTGACTTTGTGCTTTAGGGGAAATTTGTTACACGTCATTTTGTCACACTTAGGAGAATGACCACAAAACCAGATCTCTTGCTATCCGATAAACCATTCTTAGTAATCCCCTACAAATTTGGAGTAAAAAATATTATGAGAAGCATAATAATCCTAGATTACATTGCTTAAAAACCTTAATTTTAAGTAGTGTCACACTTTCCCTATGAATAAACTATGACATCACAGGTTCCATCATTGCCACTTGCACATTGTGTCACACTGTTCTCCACTAAAAAGGCGGAAACATTTATAACTGAGTAAAAATAAGAAGTAAAGTCTAGAAATCTTGTTGAGGAATTTTATCTCAACCACCTAGACCTGAGCTCCTACCTATTTGGGTATTTTCCTAATATTGATGGATCTAATCACATTCACTATGAAACTTATTCCCCATTTTTGTGGATCTTGTCCCATGGAAAATGGATCTCCAACTCCCCTTTCTCTCCTACAAAATATAGTGTTACTCAATGGAGAAAGGGTTGGATTTTGATGTAACCTTATGATGTCCAATTGTAGATTGAAGGCTTGTTGTGTAAAGGAGGATCAAAGATCTTTGGAGGGGAGACTTATGAAATCAAGGCACTTGGTTGTAATCTTCATGGTCTTTATCATTAATACAAATAATTGTTTCTTTCCCATCTACATAAGTTAAAATGTTTATTGTAAGGCTCCTTGATCTCTTGCATGATTTATGATTGAATCTTTGATATATTTTATGATTTGATCTCTTGTTTGGCTTTGTATTTACAGGTCTCCTCTTGGAGCATCAAGGGAGAAAGGTTGAAAGCTATAAAGGAAAACCATGAGTATTGTCATCAGGAATTTTGGAGTAAGGTACGAGTTTTATATCCTCTTTACATTTGTGTTTCAGTCATAAATTAGGGAATGTTTTCAAGTTTTTGTTTGTTTGTTTCTAGGCTTGGTTTTCGAGCCTAGGGAGATATGTATTTTCTATAGGATGAGATTCGTCTGTAAAACATGAAGCATCTAAGCCACCCCTTTTTTTCTAGGGTTCAATGCCATCCTACAGAATTCCAAACACTACTCTAATGTATGGTGTATTCTTAAGCAACTAACCAATCTCCACATGGCCATCATTAACAATGTCCCAAGTTGTTCGAAGATCTTCATTGCTCTAAACAAGAAAGGCATGCAAGCATCCAACTAAGGTCAAGAAACCTCCAGGTAAGTGAGTTTCAATGTGAAAATTCATCATTAACCATCCAATATCTAATCATACACCATGTACCCAAGTCTCATTAAACATCGCCAATAATGGTATAAATAGTGTTGGAGTAAATAGAGATTGGTTATCACCTCTAATTTTTTCTTTAGAAAACAAGGATAAGCCATTAGTCAAGTGATTAATGATGAAATGGAAACCTATTTATATAGCACAACAAATATATTTAACCCCATCATAATCAATCCAAGCAAAAAGAGTTTGATAAAATACCCACATTTTAGATCGAGTTCTATGCAAGTCGAGCATATTCAATCTAGTAATAGATCTATTCAATTGGATTATGTTTGAGTGGAGCCTGTAAAATATGATAGCATATATATTCAACTTGAGAATATAGATTCAAGTAAGAAGGTCTCAATAAAAAATCCACATCATTCAAACAAAGTGGCCTACTTTCACCAACCCAATTGATTTTTTGTGGTCTTTGATTAAATTGGTTATCACTTTTAATTTTTTCTTTTATAAAAGAAATATGATAATGGAGTTTAACAAGAAATCCCATGCTTAATGATGACTTGGAATCTTATTTATATCTCACAACATAGCTATTCAACTCGAGCAAAAAAGTACTTGAGTAACGTAATAATTCCTAGATCCTTTACATCCAAATCATAGGGTTTTATACAAAATATAAAATGGAAAATTGAATTATTGCAAAATTAAGTGAATTATGGAGCATGTTCAATGATGTTGTGTTAGAGATATCTGAGGCACCATAGTTATTCCTTTAGCAAATGGAGTAGATTAAAGAATTATTGTAGGATTTTTCTATTTTCACAAATAATTGAACATGGTATATAGCCTTAATATTATTATGCATAAATATATTACAACTGTGTGAGGGTGAAATTGACATGCAAAATCAAGGAGATTTTGTCATGAATTATTGTTTTTACACCACGTGGATTCATAAGAAAAGGATATAAATAGACAGGGAAATGAATTCATTATCTTTGTTAAGGAAGTCCACTAACATGTTCAAATATGATGAGAAGGCCATGAGCACATGAATGCATGTGGTTTAGCAACCCCACTAATCAACTTAAGATATTTAAGGAAGTGTCTCCAACATGATTATCGTGTAAGCTATAAAGGGTATAACATGTCAACTTGCCCCCAAAATGGGAATAATGCAACGACAAGTAACATGTATAGTACAATCCTTAGAAAACTGTTAGCAAGTGGATTTGATATCTAAATCTATTATAAGATAGCTTGTATCTCTTATGTTTTCTTTCATTTAGTTCAACAAATTGTTTTGTAATAATGATTTCTTGTTGAATGATAGGATCTCAAGTATATTGTTCTTTTGTTATAATATACAAATTTGTAGAAATGATGGAAAACATAGAATTACAAGATCATAACATAAAAAACAAATATATAATTTAATTTATATTATCATAACAATCTGCTTATTCTCACTACAGTTGCTATAAACTTATGTTAACATGAATTTCCTTTATGTTTGGATGTATCTAATTTACACTCAGTACATCACATTTAATGGATTATTACCTTCTTTCGCATAATACATTTCAAAATCAAAAGAAATAACAACTAATATCACTATATAAAAATTGATTCCATGTAAACATATAACCTATATGCCAACACTTTCAACAAATGTGATATTCAATGATTACTATTACAGATAAACAATGCAACTTATTTTACGATGTAGCTAGGACCTCCACCTTCCATTCATAGTAATTAAGAGATTTTTGTTTAATTCTTAAAGCAAAGTTATTTATCAAATGATAGTACGAAATAAAAACAAATAAAATGATTCAAATGTTTTTCTGTGTTTTGTTTTTTTCTTGACACAACATTGATGTCCAAATCAACTGATTGCATTTTAATATTGCAGAGTACATGGTTGAAAATTGAGCTCTAGTGGAATGTATTACATATTTTATCTATTTGAAAAACTATTTATATAGTACAACAAATTTATTCAACTAAAGCATATTTAATATGAACAAAAAGATATAATAAAATACCCATATCTTAGATTGAGCTCAATGCAAATCAAGCATGTTCAATTTGATATCAAGCTTATTCAATTGGATCATGTGCAATATCATAACAAATATATTCAAGTGGAGCCTATCCAATATGATAGAAAATATACTCGACTAAATAATCTATATTCAAGCAAGAGGCGATTAATAAAATATCCACATCATTTAGACAAAGTGGCCTACTTTCAGTAAACCAATCAACTTTTGTGGTTTTGATGAAATTGGTTATCATTTTTGAATTTTTCTTTAGCAAACAAATGACGATAATAGAGTTCAATAAGAAATATGATGCTTAATGATGGCTTGAAGCCTATTTATATGCCACAATATAACTATTCAACTAGAGCAAAAAGAGCTCACATACCATAGCAATTCCTAGAATCCTTTCATCCAAATCAAAGAGACCCTACATTTTCTACAAAACATAAAGTGACAAATTAAATTAATGCAAAATTAAGTGAATTATGGAGCATATTCAAAGATGTCATGTTAGAGACTTCTTAGGCACCATATTTATTCCTTTAGCAAATAGATCACATTAAAAAATTATGGTATGATTTTTCTCTTTTCACAAATAATTGAACATGGTATAAAGTTGTATTACTATATGCGTAAATATACACATAGTATGTGTGGGAGAAATGGACATGTAGAATTGATGGAATTTTGTTATAAATTATTGTTTTTACGCCAGGTGGATTCATAAGAATAGGGGACAAATAGATAGGGAAATTTATTCATGATCTTTTGTTAAGGAAGTCCATTTACATGTTAAAAAATGATGAGAATGCCATGAGCACATGAATGCAGGTGGTTTCTTAAAAAGTGAAACAACCCCACTAACCAACTTAAAAGGTTTAAATATGTGTCTCCAACATGATTAACTTGTAATCTATAAGGGCTTAAGATGTCAACTTGACCCAAATATGGGAACTATGAAACGATAAGTAGCATGTGTAGTACAATATTTAGAGCACTATTAGCAAGTGGATTTGATCTCTAAAGCATTTATAAGATAGCTTGTATCTCTTATGTCTTCTTTCATTTTGTTTAATAAATTCTTTTTTAATAATGATTTCTTGTTAAGTGATAGGATCTCAAGGGCATTGTGTTTTATTTTTTATTTTTTATAGTATACAAATTTGTAAAAAGGATATAAAACATAGAATTAGAAGATAATAAAATGATATATAATTCAATTGATATTGTCATAATAGTGTACTTATTTTCACTACAACAACTATAAACTTAACATGAATTTATTTTATGTTTGGATGCATCCATATTATACTTTTACATCACAATGTAACCAATGATTACATTCTCTTCCATAATAAATTTTATAATCAAAAGAAAGAACAACTAATATTAATATGTGAAAATTGGTTCCATGTAAACATATAACTTATATGTCAACACTTTCGACAAATGTACTATTTAATAATTACTATTGCATACAAACAATGCAAATTATTTTACAATGTAATTAGGACCTCCACATTTCTTTCATAGCAATAAAGAGCTTTTTGTTTAATTCATAAGGCAAATTTATTTCTTGGATAATGATATGTCAAATAAAAGCAAATGAAACACTTCATGAGGTTTTGTTGATTTGAATTTTTCTTGATGCAACATTGATATTCGAATCCACATTACGTTTTAATAATGCAAAGTACAAGGTTAAAACTTAATATCTAGTGGAATGTATTAAATATTTTATCGTTTCGAAAAACATTGAGGCTTGATAGGTCAATCTAAAAAATGTGGAACCATTTAGTGCAAGGAAGGAACATATTAATTATCTAATTAGATTGACTTATTATGAGACATGGATATTCATTATGATTAGTTTTTATGAAGGAATATGTTTCTATCTAAGAAGAAGTTTAGAATCTATTGGAATGCAATGTCACGTTGATTGCCAAAATAACTGTAGTTCCTTGTGGCACATTTAAATGAGAGAGGGTGGTCTAGGGATTGTTTATTGAATTGTACCAAATGTCACCAATTTGAATCATACCAATAAGATTTCGCACTACTACTCGGATAGGGTGAGGGTGTAAGAAATACACATTTCCATTGTGCTATTTGGATTGATGAGGATAAGAAGTCCAATGTGATAAATTAATGGGGTAAGAATATATCATCCCAACGCTTAGTGTTTTACATTCTTCTTCTCAATTAGTCAATGTTTGTGCATTCTTATTCCCAATGAGTAACTCAAGTAATTGATGTATACATTTGGGATACGATGGAGAACCATTCTCAAATATAGTGATGTGAAAACATTCTCAAATACAATGATTGAGATATGGTGCACTGAACAAGCCCCTATCGAATTGTTGAAATAACTTATCAATAGATTGTGTAGTAGCTCATATTATCCTCTACTGTCCCAAGAGAACTTGAAGCTCAAAATTAGTAGCCCAAGATGGTTTACAAACTCAACAAATGATATTTTAGACCTGTGTAATTTATTGATGAGATTCACAATTGAAAGCACAAAATTGGATAGAACCAAAACAAATCCAAATTTTGTAGTAACTTAATCACAAGTGTTCTAGAGGGAGATAAACCTAGTGCACTATAAAGAGAGAGAAACACACCCAAGTACAACCTTGCTGCATAATAAATGCCAAGCATAAGATAACACCAAATATATATGTTCCCTTAGGCATAAAACAATTTAAAAGACAAATCAAGAGGACCAAAAGGTGAGATGATAAAAATGAGATCTTGAGTTGTCTGTTCATACACAATCCAAGTGAGGTATCTCTTCAAGAAGGGAGGTGTCCCTTCAAGAGGGGTTTATGATCCCAAGATAGTTATGAGCTTGTAAAACAAGGGAATACACCCCAGGAGGGTTATTGAGCCTACATAAACAAGAGGGTATCATATACCAAATTGGTCTTTGGCTTGGTTGTGACTTGAGAAATAGATTATTATTATTATCATCATCATGAGATTTGACTAGGTCAACCTTAACTATAAGTAGTAATACAATAAAAGAATAAATAATATGGCATTCGCCATAATTACAAGTAATAATGGTGACATGAGTAATGTCCACATGTATAAACTAGACCAACATTCCAACAACACCCCTTGATCTAAACTAGGTCCATGGAGATGCCATTACAACACAAACACCCTCCCTAAATGGAAAGTCTCACACACCAATACAATTCCATAATCTAATGAAGGTAGATCATGACAAGATTTTGGTGAAAATATCTACAAGTTGATCCATTGAAAGAACAAAGACAAGTGTAGTATACCCTAGAATAAATAGAGGATATCTATAACGCATTCAAAATTGAACATGTTAATATTTGTATTGATCAACGAGATTATGAATACATTTGATGGTACTTTGTTTATCACAACATAGAGGGGTTGTACCCTTTTTAGGAAGATCCAATTGATCAATAATCATGTTCATTAAGACAAGATATTTTCTAGTAGCACATTGAGATTCCACGAAGGATTGAACCGCAATATGTTGCTTCTAAGAACACCAAGAAATTGGTCTAGAACCAAGACTAAACAAGTAACCAAAGGTGGAATAACACCCATCAAGAACATTATAACACTTTATAATAGAGGAATGGGTTGGCCCTAAGCACATGTGAAATTGGTTAGGTCAGCCTCAACCCCATGTGGACCCTCATGGAAGCCTATAAATAGACGATACCTCAAGCTCATTTCTACACATTGATCAAGTCATCCTCTACTCTTCTCTTTTGTCTTGGTTCGCATAGGTCTGATGGAAGAAGTTCACGCAAGGGTCCGAAATTATAGGTGTGAAGCTCACACAGATCTAGGGTTTCTATTTCTCGGACGCAGGCAAATAAATGAGCTTTTTTTTGGCTAGATGCACACATAGAGTGGCTAAGGGAGCGTATGGGAAGTCTCAGACGCTTGCACAGAGGCCTGAAGGGAGCGTCCAAGGTTTCAAAGGAAGATCGAACAATATTAGTCCTCATATGCTCGCACAGAGTGGTCAAGAGAGCGTCCAAGAAGTCTCGGACGCATGCATAATAACTATAAGAGAGAGTCTAGGGGTTTGGAGAAGATTTGAGTGAGTTTGACCCCGAACACACACATAGAGTCTTGCTGGGAGTGTCCTGGGTTTTAATCTAGGGTTTGGCAGTTGCTTTCAGTTGGCTTTAGTGATCTAGTGGATCAAGGGTTTCTCTCTATTGTTCTGTAGATCAGCAATCTGTTTCTATAAATCTCTGCTGCAAATTTATGTACTGGGCTCATTGTACTCTTTGTTGAAAACTTTTTATGATGATCTAATAAAGAAGAATATTTGAAAGGGTTTCTCCCTTATGAGGCTTTTCCATGGTCTTGGAACAATATTCTATCTCTTATGATTGCGCTGTCGTCGTCTTTGTCATTGCATATATTGTTCTATCTTCAGATACATTTTATGATGGTTACATTGCTAATAATTGGATGCACTGTTAATGAAGAAGTAAATTGGGCTAAAGTAATTGATTCAACATAGAACAATCTGAAAAATTAGCATGGTATTAGAGTTGAGGTGAAGGACAAGCCCAAAAGAAGACAAGCATTTAAGCCCTCATTATCAAAAAGAATATTTTATAGTCAAGATCAAGATGTCTTCCTCTACCTTCAAGCATCATGAAAATTTGGGTGATGCATCAAACTTTGCTGCATGGAAAGTCAGGTTGGAGATCATAGCTGACAAAAATGATGTACCATTCAAGGAAGGATGCTCGAGCCTCCAGAAAATGCTTCCGCTTCCCTCAAAAACAGGTACAAGAAAGGTGAGTCCAAAGAAAAGCAAATTATAGCTGATGGTTTACAAGATCATTTACTTGCATATATTGGGAATTTGAGAAAGTCTAAAGACATGTATGACAAGATAGCTAACATGTATGAAATCAATAATTTGAATGAGATCATCACCTTGAAAGCTCAACTCAAGGAAACCAAGATGAACAAAGGAGAAGTTGTTCAATCCTACATTATGAGTATTTCTCGCCTTAGAGATCAATTGCAAAGAGTTGGAGAAAATGTGCCTGACATGGAACTAGTAGTTGTGACTCTTAGAGGTCTCCCTCCTATTTGGGAAACCTTCATTATTATAATAAGCAACAAAAATGTCCTTTCGTCATTTGATGATTTTTTTGGGAAGTTCACTCGAGAAGAATCAAGGATGATAGCTAGAGGAAGGATTTAAAAGTATGAAGAGGGAGAGCCAACTGCATATATTACTCATGACAAAAATAAGAAGGGAAAAGGAGGTCCATCAAGGAAGCCTCCTTCTAAAAATTCCAAAGGAATGAAAAATATCTATCTCATACTAAATGCTATAATTGGCACAAGAAAGGTCATTATACTCAAGATTTTCTCGAGAAGAGAAAAAGGCCACGTTACAACACTAGAAGCAACAACAATAATAAAAGAAGAAAAGACATTCAAAGGAATAGCTGTGATAGAAGATATGAAAGAAGAGGAAAAGATTCCTCCAGCGACCGTGAAGAAGATCATCCTCCTAAAAAGAAGTCAAGGGCTCCCAGGTATGAAATTAATGTTGTAAATAAATTTGGATACATTCTTATCTATGCCCTTACTAGTTATTCTCCACTGGATTCGTGGGATAGTTGGTTGGTTGATAGTGGGGCCACTCATCATTTCTCTAAATACAAGGAAGTCCTCTATAATCTGGTAGAGAGGGAGACTAAGCTAAAGATCATTCTTGGAGACAACTCCACTCATCTTGTGAAAGGTTTTGGGTCCGTCAAATTTCGGTTGAATTCTGGGGAATAAGTTCTGTTGCATGATGTTATGTATGTGTCAAGATTAATGAAGAGCTTGGTATCTATATCCACATTGGAAGATAAAAGGATGAAGGTTTCCTTCATCAAAGGAAAAGTTTTGACTTGGTCTGTTGATTCACCTATGGGAGATGCATTCATATTAGGATAGATATTTGAAGGACTCTATAGAGTCACTAGAAGGCCACTTCTAGCATTGGTTCATAATACCAATCATATGAGCGAGTTGTGGCACTACATACTAGCTCATCTACATTATGATGCTCTTTTGAAATTGAAGAAATTGGTCTCAGGTATTCCCAATGTTCAAGACCATCATGATGGAGTTTTTCCAGGTTGTGCTAGTGGAAAGAAAACAAGGGGACAATTCCCCTCTAGTGATAACAAGACAAATGACATCCTCCATCTCATTCACTTAGATATATGTGGTCTGATTTTTGTGCATTCTATTGGTGGTCATCTATACTACATCACCTTCATTGACGACTTCTCAAGAAAGGTATGTATATACTACATTAAGAACAAGGATGAAGCCTTTGAAATGTTCAAGGAATTCAAAGCCTTGATCCAAAATCAAACAGGAGAGAAAATAAAAGTATTTAGGTCCGACAATGGAGCAGAATACATGTTAAACGAATCCATAGCATTTTGCAAGAAAGAAGGGATCAAGAAGGAAACAATTGTTCCATATACTCTCGAACATAATGGTTTAGCTGAAAGAAAGAAAAAGTATATATTAGAAGCTTCCCGTGCCATGCTCCATTATCAAAAGGTGCCAAAATTCCTTTATGCAGAAGCCACATCTGCTGCTGTATATGTTCAAAACAGAGTGCCTCATCAGAAAACAAGACCCCTAAAGAAATATTCACAGGTGTCAAGCCCGATATTATCCATCTTCGTGTATTTGGATGTCCCATATATTTTCATGTGCCGAAGGACAAAAGGAACAAACTGGAAGCTACAAGAAGAAAAGATACGTTTGTGGGTTATTGTGAAAATTCTAAAGCATATAGAATATATATTCCTGGTCAAAGGAAGGTTGAAATTAGCAGGGACGTAACATTCAATGAAGATGTAGCTCTTG
This sequence comes from Pinus taeda, assembly GCA_000404065.3. Lineage (NCBI taxonomy): Eukaryota > Viridiplantae > Streptophyta > Pinopsida > Pinales > Pinaceae > Pinus > Pinus taeda. The sequence goes on along the minus strand of APFE031742304.1, from coordinate 45,172 downwards.
GAAAAGCAAGAGATCTTCCTTCGCCTCCTCCTCCCAAGGAAGAGAATGATGACTAGGATATTTTAGATGGTCTTTCCATGCACGAGTCAGATATTGTTGATGATCCCATGGAGCCTATGGATCCTTTAGATACTACTCCAAGTGATCTTCCTACTAGGAGGAGATCAATTTGGATTTGTGATACTCTATGGAATGCTGAAAGAAATGTTCCCATTCTTAGATCATTTTGAGAAAGGAAGCAACCAAACAAGTATTAGGGATATGTTGCAGCCATAAGCACTATGATTAACGTTGAACTATCCTCATTCGAATAAGCTATAAAAGAACAAGTTTGAAAGGATTCTATGGTCGAGGAATATGAATCGATTGTGAAAAATTATGTATGGGATGTTGTGCCAAGACAGAATGGGAATTCTGTCATGACTTCAAAGTGGCTATTCAAGATCAAACATGGAATTGATGGAAGCATTGAGAAATACAAAGCAAGGTTTGTAGCTTGAGGATTCTCTCAGAAACAGGGAGAAGATTATGATGACATATTTTCTCCTCTGGCTTGATATACAACCATCCATTCAATAGTTTTCCTTGCTTCTAGTCAAGGATGGACTCTTCAACAAATGGATGTAAAGACTGCATTCCTTCATGGCATGTTACAGGAAGAAGTATATGTTGAAAAAACATAGGGATTTGAAGTGGAAGATCAAAGAACACATGTTTGCAGGTTGACGAAGGCATTATATGGTTTGAAGAAAGCTCCCCAAGCTTGGTATGCATGCATTAACAATTAGTAAATGAAGCTGGGATTCACAAGAAGAAATGCTGATCCCAACCTCTACTTCAAGGTAGTCCAAGGTAT
>APFE031742304.1:4271-44306 GCA_000404065.3 Pinus taeda | reverse complement strand
AGAATTCAGCCTCTTCGCGGGGGCAACCTCCTTTACATTACATAAATGAACAATTCTTGGATGATACAAATGACAAAACCTCCTTTCTATATATAGGAGTCTAAGGAGTCACAATATAATCCAGCCGACCTAACAATAATAATATAAAGCCACAAAAATAATAATAGAGGGATTCTATGGGGCACAGAAATAACAATATGTGGGTAATAGGGGCACAACAATATAAATAAGGGGTATAACTACCATAGTAATGGGGTAATCACTAGTATTATAGGGACCCAACAAAAACATAGAATTACAAGATCATAACATAAAAAACAAATATATAATTTAATTTATATTATCATAACAATCTGCTTATTCTCACTACAGTTGCTATAAACTTATGTTAACATGAATTTCCTTTATGTTTGGATGTATCTAATTTACACTCAGTACATCACATTTAATGGATTATTACCTTCTTTCGCATAATACATTTCAAAATCAAAAGAAATAACAACTAATATCACTATATAAAAATTGATTCCATGTAAACATATAACCTATATGCCAACACTTTCAACAAATGTGATATTCAATGATTACTATTACAGATAAACAATGCAACTTATTTTACGATGTAGCTAGGACCTCCACCTTCCATTCATAGTAATTAAGAGATTTTTGTTTAATTCTTAAAGCAAAGTTATTTATCAAATGATAGTACGAAATAAAAACAAATAAAATGATTCAAATGTTTTTCTGTGTTTTGTTTTTTTCTTGACACAACATTGATGTCCAAATCAACTGATTGCATTTTAATATTGCAGAGTACATGGTTGAAAATTGAGCTCTAGTGGAATGTATTACATATTTTATCTATTTGAAAAACAATGTTAACAATGTACTACATATGTCTACAAAGGATAAGCCATTGATCAAGTGCTTAATGATGAAATGGAAAACTATTTATATAGTACAACAAATTTATTCAACTAAAGCATATTTAATATGAACAAAAAGATATAATAAAATACCCATATCTTAGATTGAGCTCAATGCAAATCAAGCATGTTCAATTTGATATCAAGCTTATTCAATTGGATCATGTGCAATATCATAACAAATATATTCAAGTGGAGCCTATCCAATATGATAGAAAATATACTCGACTAAATAATCTATATTCAAGCAAGAGGCGATTAATAAAATATCCACATCATTTAGACAAAGTGGCCTACTTTCAGTAAACCAATCAACTTTTGTGGTTTTGATGAAATTGGTTATCATTTTTGAATTTTTCTTTAGCAAACAAATGACGATAATAGAGTTCAATAAGAAATATGATGCTTAATGATGGCTTGAAGCCTATTTATATGCCACAATATAACTATTCAACTAGAGCAAAAAGAGCTCACATACCATAGCAATTCCTAGAATCCTTTCATCCAAATCAAAGAGACCCTACATTTTCTACAAAACATAAAGTGACAAATTAAATTAATGCAAAATTAAGTGAATTATGGAGCATATTCAAAGATGTCATGTTAGAGACTTCTTAGGCACCATATTTATTCCTTTAGCAAATAGATCACATTAAAAAATTATGGTATGATTTTTCTCTTTTCACAAATAATTGAACATGGTATAAAGTTGTATTACTATATGCGTAAATATACACATAGTATGTGTGGGAGAAATGGACATGTAGAATTGATGGAATTTTGTTATAAATTATTGTTTTTACGCCAGGTGGATTCATAAGAATAGGGGACAAATAGATAGGGAAATTTATTCATGATCTTTTGTTAAGGAAGTCCATTTACATGTTAAAAAATGATGAGAATGCCATGAGCACATGAATGCAGGTGGTTTCTTAAAAAGTGAAACAACCCCACTAACCAACTTAAAAGGTTTAAATATGTGTCTCCAACATGATTAACTTGTAATCTATAAGGGCTTAAGATGTCAACTTGACCCAAATATGGGAACTATGAAACGATAAGTAGCATGTGTAGTACAATATTTAGAGCACTATTAGCAAGTGGATTTGATCTCTAAAGCATTTATAAGATAGCTTGTATCTCTTATGTCTTCTTTCATTTTGTTTAATAAATTCTTTTTTAATAATGATTTCTTGTTAAGTGATAGGATCTCAAGGGCATTGTGTTTTATTTTTTATTTTTTATAGTATACAAATTTGTAAAAAGGATATAAAACATAGAATTAGAAGATAATAAAATGATATATAATTCAATTGATATTGTCATAATAGTGTACTTATTTTCACTACAACAACTATAAACTTAACATGAATTTATTTTATGTTTGGATGCATCCATATTATACTTTTACATCACAATGTAACCAATGATTACATTCTCTTCCATAATAAATTTTATAATCAAAAGAAAGAACAACTAATATTAATATGTGAAAATTGGTTCCATGTAAACATATAACTTATATGTCAACACTTTCGACAAATGTACTATTTAATAATTACTATTGCATACAAACAATGCAAATTATTTTACAATGTAATTAGGACCTCCACATTTCTTTCATAGCAATAAAGAGCTTTTTGTTTAATTCATAAGGCAAATTTATTTCTTGGATAATGATATGTCAAATAAAAGCAAATGAAACACTTCATGAGGTTTTGTTGATTTGAATTTTTCTTGATGCAACATTGATATTCGAATCCACATTACGTTTTAATAATGCAAAGTACAAGGTTAAAACTTAATATCTAGTGGAATGTATTAAATATTTTATCGTTTCGAAAAACATTGAGGCTTGATAGGTCAATCTAAAAAATGTGGAACCATTTAGTGCAAGGAAGGAACATATTAATTATCTAATTAGATTGACTTATTATGAGACATGGATATTCATTATGATTAGTTTTTATGAAGGAATATGTTTCTATCTAAGAAGAAGTTTAGAATCTATTGGAATGCAATGTCACGTTGATTGCCAAAATAACTGTAGTTCCTTGTGGCACATTTAAATGAGAGAGGGTGGTCTAGGGATTGTTTATTGAATTGTACCAAATGTCACCAATTTGAATCATACCAATAAGATTTCGCACTACTACTCGGATAGGGTGAGGGTGTAAGAAATACACATTTCCATTGTGCTATTTGGATTGATGAGGATAAGAAGTCCAATGTGATAAATTAATGGGGTAAGAATATATCATCCCAACGCTTAGTGTTTTACATTCTTCTTCTCAATTAGTCAATGTTTGTGCATTCTTATTCCCAATGAGTAACTCAAGTAATTGATGTATACATTTGGGATACGATGGAGAACCATTCTCAAATATAGTGATGTGAAAACATTCTCAAATACAATGATTGAGATATGGTGCACTGAACAAGCCCCTATCGAATTGTTGAAATAACTTATCAATAGATTGTGTAGTAGCTCATATTATCCTCTACTGTCCCAAGAGAACTTGAAGCTCAAAATTAGTAGCCCAAGATGGTTTACAAACTCAACAAATGATATTTTAGACCTGTGTAATTTATTGATGAGATTCACAATTGAAAGCACAAAATTGGATAGAACCAAAACAAATCCAAATTTTGTAGTAACTTAATCACAAGTGTTCTAGAGGGAGATAAACCTAGTGCACTATAAAGAGAGAGAAACACACCCAAGTACAACCTTGCTGCATAATAAATGCCAAGCATAAGATAACACCAAATATATATGTTCCCTTAGGCATAAAACAATTTAAAAGACAAATCAAGAGGACCAAAAGGTGAGATGATAAAAATGAGATCTTGAGTTGTCTGTTCATACACAATCCAAGTGAGGTATCTCTTCAAGAAGGGAGGTGTCCCTTCAAGAGGGGTTTATGATCCCAAGATAGTTATGAGCTTGTAAAACAAGGGAATACACCCCAGGAGGGTTATTGAGCCTACATAAACAAGAGGGTATCATATACCAAATTGGTCTTTGGCTTGGTTGTGACTTGAGAAATAGATTATTATTATTATCATCATCATGAGATTTGACTAGGTCAACCTTAACTATAAGTAGTAATACAATAAAAGAATAAATAATATGGCATTCGCCATAATTACAAGTAATAATGGTGACATGAGTAATGTCCACATGTATAAACTAGACCAACATTCCAACAACACCCCTTGATCTAAACTAGGTCCATGGAGATGCCATTACAACACAAACACCCTCCCTAAATGGAAAGTCTCACACACCAATACAATTCCATAATCTAATGAAGGTAGATCATGACAAGATTTTGGTGAAAATATCTACAAGTTGATCCATTGAAAGAACAAAGACAAGTGTAGTATACCCTAGAATAAATAGAGGATATCTATAACGCATTCAAAATTGAACATGTTAATATTTGTATTGATCAACGAGATTATGAATACATTTGATGGTACTTTGTTTATCACAACATAGAGGGGTTGTACCCTTTTTAGGAAGATCCAATTGATCAATAATCATGTTCATTAAGACAAGATATTTTCTAGTAGCACATTGAGATTCCACGAAGGATTGAACCGCAATATGTTGCTTCTAAGAACACCAAGAAATTGGTCTAGAACCAAGACTAAACAAGTAACCAAAGGTGGAATAACACCCATCAAGAACATTATAACACTTTATAATAGAGGAATGGGTTGGCCCTAAGCACATGTGAAATTGGTTAGGTCAGCCTCAACCCCATGTGGACCCTCATGGAAGCCTATAAATAGACGATACCTCAAGCTCATTTCTACACATTGATCAAGTCATCCTCTACTCTTCTCTTTTGTCTTGGTTCGCATAGGTCTGATGGAAGAAGTTCACGCAAGGGTCCGAAATTATAGGTGTGAAGCTCACACAGATCTAGGGTTTCTATTTCTCGGACGCAGGCAAATAAATGAGCTTTTTTTTGGCTAGATGCACACATAGAGTGGCTAAGGGAGCGTATGGGAAGTCTCAGACGCTTGCACAGAGGCCTGAAGGGAGCGTCCAAGGTTTCAAAGGAAGATCGAACAATATTAGTCCTCATATGCTCGCACAGAGTGGTCAAGAGAGCGTCCAAGAAGTCTCGGACGCATGCATAATAACTATAAGAGAGAGTCTAGGGGTTTGGAGAAGATTTGAGTGAGTTTGACCCCGAACACACACATAGAGTCTTGCTGGGAGTGTCCTGGGTTTTAATCTAGGGTTTGGCAGTTGCTTTCAGTTGGCTTTAGTGATCTAGTGGATCAAGGGTTTCTCTCTATTGTTCTGTAGATCAGCAATCTGTTTCTATAAATCTCTGCTGCAAATTTATGTACTGGGCTCATTGTACTCTTTGTTGAAAACTTTTTATGATGATCTAATAAAGAAGAATATTTGAAAGGGTTTCTCCCTTATGAGGCTTTTCCATGGTCTTGGAACAATATTCTATCTCTTATGATTGCGCTGTCGTCGTCTTTGTCATTGCATATATTGTTCTATCTTCAGATACATTTTATGATGGTTACATTGCTAATAATTGGATGCACTGTTAATGAAGAAGTAAATTGGGCTAAAGTAATTGATTCAACATAGAACAATCTGAAAAATTAGCATGGTATTAGAGTTGAGGTGAAGGACAAGCCCAAAAGAAGACAAGCATTTAAGCCCTCATTATCAAAAAGAATATTTTATAGTCAAGATCAAGATGTCTTCCTCTACCTTCAAGCATCATGAAAATTTGGGTGATGCATCAAACTTTGCTGCATGGAAAGTCAGGTTGGAGATCATAGCTGACAAAAATGATGTACCATTCAAGGAAGGATGCTCGAGCCTCCAGAAAATGCTTCCGCTTCCCTCAAAAACAGGTACAAGAAAGGTGAGTCCAAAGAAAAGCAAATTATAGCTGATGGTTTACAAGATCATTTACTTGCATATATTGGGAATTTGAGAAAGTCTAAAGACATGTATGACAAGATAGCTAACATGTATGAAATCAATAATTTGAATGAGATCATCACCTTGAAAGCTCAACTCAAGGAAACCAAGATGAACAAAGGAGAAGTTGTTCAATCCTACATTATGAGTATTTCTCGCCTTAGAGATCAATTGCAAAGAGTTGGAGAAAATGTGCCTGACATGGAACTAGTAGTTGTGACTCTTAGAGGTCTCCCTCCTATTTGGGAAACCTTCATTATTATAATAAGCAACAAAAATGTCCTTTCGTCATTTGATGATTTTTTTGGGAAGTTCACTCGAGAAGAATCAAGGATGATAGCTAGAGGAAGGATTTAAAAGTATGAAGAGGGAGAGCCAACTGCATATATTACTCATGACAAAAATAAGAAGGGAAAAGGAGGTCCATCAAGGAAGCCTCCTTCTAAAAATTCCAAAGGAATGAAAAATATCTATCTCATACTAAATGCTATAATTGGCACAAGAAAGGTCATTATACTCAAGATTTTCTCGAGAAGAGAAAAAGGCCACGTTACAACACTAGAAGCAACAACAATAATAAAAGAAGAAAAGACATTCAAAGGAATAGCTGTGATAGAAGATATGAAAGAAGAGGAAAAGATTCCTCCAGCGACCGTGAAGAAGATCATCCTCCTAAAAAGAAGTCAAGGGCTCCCAGGTATGAAATTAATGTTGTAAATAAATTTGGATACATTCTTATCTATGCCCTTACTAGTTATTCTCCACTGGATTCGTGGGATAGTTGGTTGGTTGATAGTGGGGCCACTCATCATTTCTCTAAATACAAGGAAGTCCTCTATAATCTGGTAGAGAGGGAGACTAAGCTAAAGATCATTCTTGGAGACAACTCCACTCATCTTGTGAAAGGTTTTGGGTCCGTCAAATTTCGGTTGAATTCTGGGGAATAAGTTCTGTTGCATGATGTTATGTATGTGTCAAGATTAATGAAGAGCTTGGTATCTATATCCACATTGGAAGATAAAAGGATGAAGGTTTCCTTCATCAAAGGAAAAGTTTTGACTTGGTCTGTTGATTCACCTATGGGAGATGCATTCATATTAGGATAGATATTTGAAGGACTCTATAGAGTCACTAGAAGGCCACTTCTAGCATTGGTTCATAATACCAATCATATGAGCGAGTTGTGGCACTACATACTAGCTCATCTACATTATGATGCTCTTTTGAAATTGAAGAAATTGGTCTCAGGTATTCCCAATGTTCAAGACCATCATGATGGAGTTTTTCCAGGTTGTGCTAGTGGAAAGAAAACAAGGGGACAATTCCCCTCTAGTGATAACAAGACAAATGACATCCTCCATCTCATTCACTTAGATATATGTGGTCTGATTTTTGTGCATTCTATTGGTGGTCATCTATACTACATCACCTTCATTGACGACTTCTCAAGAAAGGTATGTATATACTACATTAAGAACAAGGATGAAGCCTTTGAAATGTTCAAGGAATTCAAAGCCTTGATCCAAAATCAAACAGGAGAGAAAATAAAAGTATTTAGGTCCGACAATGGAGCAGAATACATGTTAAACGAATCCATAGCATTTTGCAAGAAAGAAGGGATCAAGAAGGAAACAATTGTTCCATATACTCTCGAACATAATGGTTTAGCTGAAAGAAAGAAAAAGTATATATTAGAAGCTTCCCGTGCCATGCTCCATTATCAAAAGGTGCCAAAATTCCTTTATGCAGAAGCCACATCTGCTGCTGTATATGTTCAAAACAGAGTGCCTCATCAGAAAACAAGACCCCTAAAGAAATATTCACAGGTGTCAAGCCCGATATTATCCATCTTCGTGTATTTGGATGTCCCATATATTTTCATGTGCCGAAGGACAAAAGGAACAAACTGGAAGCTACAAGAAGAAAAGATACGTTTGTGGGTTATTGTGAAAATTCTAAAGCATATAGAATATATATTCCTGGTCAAAGGAAGGTTGAAATTAGCAGGGACGTAACATTCAATGAAGATGTAGCTCTTGGAAAAGCAAGAGATCTTCCTTCGCCTCCTCCTCCCAAGGAAGAGAATGATGACTAGGATATTTTAGATGGTCTTTCCATGCACGAGTCAGATATTGTTGATGATCCCATGGAGCCTATGGATCCTTTAGATACTACTCCAAGTGATCTTCCTACTAGGAGGAGATCAATTTGGATTTGTGATACTCTATGGAATGCTGAAAGAAATGTTCCCATTCTTAGATCATTTTGAGAAAGGAAGCAACCAAACAAGTATTAGGGATATGTTGCAGCCATAAGCACTATGATTAACGTTGAACTATCCTCATTCGAATAAGCTATAAAAGAACAAGTTTGAAAGGATTCTATGGTCGAGGAATATGAATCGATTGTGAAAAATTATGTATGGGATGTTGTGCCAAGACAGAATGGGAATTCTGTCATGACTTCAAAGTGGCTATTCAAGATCAAACATGGAATTGATGGAAGCATTGAGAAATACAAAGCAAGGTTTGTAGCTTGAGGATTCTCTCAGAAACAGGGAGAAGATTATGATGACATATTTTCTCCTCTGGCTTGATATACAACCATCCATTCAATAGTTTTCCTTGCTTCTAGTCAAGGATGGACTCTTCAACAAATGGATGTAAAGACTGCATTCCTTCATGGCATGTTACAGGAAGAAGTATATGTTGAAAAAACATAGGGATTTGAAGTGGAAGATCAAAGAACACATGTTTGCAGGTTGACGAAGGCATTATATGGTTTGAAGAAAGCTCCCCAAGCTTGGTATGCATGCATTAACAATTAGTAAATGAAGCTGGGATTCACAAGAAGAAATGCTGATCCCAACCTCTACTTCAAGGTAGTCCAAGGTATGCCATTGATTTTGGTTTTATATGTTGACGATCTATTCTTGACAGGTAGTGAGCCTCTACTGATTGAGTGTAAGAGGGAGCTAGCCTCTGAATTCGAGATGAAGGACCTTTGTCTCATGCACTATTTTCTAGGCCTTAAGGTATGATAAAGGCCTGGTGAGATTTTCCTTTCAAAGGGAAATACGTTGTGAAGTTGCTGGAAAGATTTTGAATGACTGAATGCAAATCCATAGCTACACCGATGGAAATGAACTTCAAGAAGTTATGTGGAGAAGCTGCAAGACTCGATTTGGCAAATCCATCTGAGTATAGACAACTGATTGGGGCTCTGATGTTCCTTGTGAGCACCTTTCCAGACATATGCTATGCAGTAAACACATTTAGTCAATTGATGACTGAGCCCCTCCATGCACATTGTATTGTTGCCAAACACGTATTGAGATCTTTTCATGGGACGATCACACTTGGTCTGAGATATTCTGCTGGAGATGTTCAAATTCATGGATACACCAATGCTGATTGGGCAGGAAATGTTATCGACAAAAAGAGTACATTTGGATGTTGCTTTAGCCTTGGATCTGCCATGATATCTTGGATGAGCAGGAAACAAAAGTCTGTAGCATTGAGCACCGCCGCAGAAGAATACATTTCTGCTAGCATGGCTAGTTGCGAAGAAGTTTGGTTGAGGAAGCTCTTTGGAGAGCTATTTGAGCAAGTCCTAGACACTATAGTGATATATTGCGACAACAAGAGTGGGATCAATTTGTTAGAGAATCCCATGTTTCATGACAAGTCCGAGCACATTGAGATTCGATATCACTTCATTCGAGACATGGTGCAAGGAGGAGTTGTTAGACTCCATCACATTTCAACAAACGAGCATATTGTAGATATTCTCACCAAGGCACTACTGAAAGTAAAATTCTTGGTCTTTAGAGAGAAGCTTTCACTGATGGATGTGGCCCCTCCAGATAAGGGGCAACATTGATCGAGGAAACTGAGCCAATTCTTCCCACCCTGTTTGAGATCCCATGGTGAGGAATTGAGATAGAGGTATCTTGGGATTGAGGGATCTCTGGACAATAGGGTACTCCCCTATCTGTTACCCATAGGGTTGGAGATGTTGCTCCCCTATCTTCATAGGACTGGAGAGGCTGCTCCCCTATCTGGTCGATGCAGAGTATACCCCACTTGGCATCATACCCTCAAGCAAGGCTTGTTGGGAATACCCCTCCCTGCTTGGCCAACAGGTTGAGTTTATACTTGGGGTGTACAAACCAAGTTGATTATGATGCAAGTGTTCTACCACATGACCATTGAGGATCACTAATGGTAAGATTGGTAGGCAATAGGATTGGGTTGAGACTTTCTCCCATTTTGAGATTCCAAGTTGAGAATGAGCTCCCCGATGAGATTCCAGAGTCGAAGATGTGCTCTCCTATACGATAAATTTATCTTATTGCTCAGTATGGGTGGAAGTTATTGCTCCCCGATTTTTCTTCTTTTAGATCTGATAAAGTTTCAGTAGATATATTTGAGCAGAGACAACCAAAGCATGACGACAACATGACAAGATGATATGATGATAAAAAAAATATATTGACAGGTGGAATTCTTCCTAGTTGAGAGGGAGTATTAATTTTTGCAACTACGGTCAAATTCCACCTTGGAAAACTCATATGAATGAGATGATGATTGCATTAAATTCCTCTTTTTGAGAGGACCAAAATCGACCTAAAGATACCCCATTTGGACAAGTGAAAGTTATTTTTTGAATTATTCTATTAATTCTACAATTTGCAAAATGACTCATATGTCGCAAGGATAAAAAATTTATAAGACCCAAAGGATGATGCCACAACCTACTAGTATCGTTAGCATTATCCACTATAGCAACAAATCCTTTCCATGATGAAGGAGCTAAGCTTCCCCAACTTGTGTGTATGGATGAATTCATCATGTGGAGAATGTCATAGGGCAATTATTAATTCAATTTCTCCTTAACCTTAATAATTGCTTGTGAACTTTATTTATCTTCTTGTGTTCCTTTATTAGATCTTCTTGATAAAACAATTATCAAGTGCAAAAATAGTAAAGGCAATGGATACATAAATTAGGCCCCAAGCCAAAGCAAAACCCCTCCAAGGGGAAATCCCAAAAAAAATCTTCTCTTCTTATAGAATCTACTTCAAATGAGAAAACCAAGACCCATACCTCAAGACCAAAGCCTCCTCCAGTGCCAAGCCAACCCTCCAAGAAAGTCCATCCAAGTCAACAAGAGTCAAACCCTTCCAACACTACACCAAATTCAGAATTTCAGCCCCCAGCTTTAGAATTTGGACCTGCAGTAGATCTACAACTTCGACCCCTACAACAATTCAATATCTTCGCATTTGAGAAATTAGGGCAAAACCTTGACCAAAAACTCAATTTTATTTCCTTCTTTCAACTTCTCTTCTCCTTGTCTTTCTTGTCTTCCTTCTTCGATTTCACATCCCATATCGAACTTCTTGATTGCAGATCGAACTTGTTTCTAAATGAGGTTGAACGCCTTTTATTTATACTCATTTGTGGAGGTAGAATAGCCCTCTTTGGTCTGACTTGTCTCTGGCAGGGCTGACTTGTGCTAGGAGGCTTATTTTCACTGCCTTGACTCAAAATAAAATCTTTTTCATGGTACAACTTGCCCAAATGGGTCTTATATACATGTCATTAACTCTCTTAACTCATGACAATAAATATTATGACATGACAAACCTTAGGAGCATGAAGAACATGCTTTACCTAGAAGACCAATCAAAAGAAGCATGCAACCCATGCTTTAAAATAATAATTCTCTTTCTTCTTTTGCTTATTACATAAGATATACATATTGACATGAGTACAATGACAATTATTATCGAAACTAGTTACATTTTTATTGGTAAGCCACCTTTAAGCATCAACATCATGACCAACATTGCCAACATAGTAAGGCCTTATCGACAAGATTTCTTACACAAGAGCATCATGCTGGGAGGATTTACGTGAGATACCACACTACCTCTACAAGGCACATACCCCATCCAAATGTTCACTAGGTATGTCCTTTTAGGACTCTATTCTTATCTTGGATTTCCAATTCTCAAAGAATATCAATCCTCTCCATCCACTCGTCTCGGATACCTGTCCAATCCTCAAAGAGTGTCCGTCTATTTCCTGAAGGAAATCATGAATGCTTATCCAATCCTCCATCCAACATTCTCCCTTCATGGCCTTCACTTAAACTTATGGTTGTTAGTCCTGGTCAAGTGCATGACACATGAAGAAGATAATACACATGTGATGTCCATCATCACTCCCTCTCAACTAGAGAGTATATCCCCATTCCCTCTTTATTAGTGAATATATCCTTGCTCCTTTCCATGGAGACTCCTTTACTTTCTCTCGAATATAGAGGAGATTCTTGACTTCCTTCCAATTTTGGAAGTTATCACCACAAGCTTTATAGCTTGCCTTCGTACATGCATCAATAATTAGATATTTGTGGAGATAGTTGCCTGGCTCCCTCTTTCCTTCGCATCTCATTATATCAAGCTTTCTTCCTTTTGGGATATCAAGAAGCCAACTTCTTTCTTTAATTTTGTGATAGGGTTCGAGCCATCAACTTTGCATATCATTTTCCTCCAATCATCATCAATGAAGGCATTATGTTGAGGCTTGCCAAACTTCAAGCTAGTCATAGCTCCCTCATGAAAGTGATCTTTGTTGATGTAGGAACATGAACATCAGGTTATCTTCTTACACTACTACATTTCAATCTCAAGGTGATGATGTGAACACCTTGACTACAAGACCTTCCAAGGATTGTTAAAACCATTTACTCAATTCATATGTTCTTTGAATTGATTCATTACAACCAATTGAACTTTCTTCAACTATCATCATGTGTTACTACATTATCCTTCTAGGGAAAAAAACAATTATGTTAGCTAGATAACCAGTATCAAAATATAAATATCAAACCTACCTTATCATGATGGCCCCTTTCATCAAAATACTTGCATATTTGAGTCCTTTGAGATCAACATCCTTTCATATAATCCACCTCCACATTATTCCATGCATTCATTTTAATCAAGTGCCCATGGATCAAACTTGATTACCAAGTTGTAATATCTTCCTTGGAGTTGTCATTGTTAACTCCCTTTCCTTCTTTCAGAGACTATATTTGATGTTGATCAACATTGTTATATTTATGCCATGCAATTTTGTTAGAGCCTTGATCTCCATTCATTCTAAAGTATGTCAAATTTCTTCTTTAGAGCATCATGCAACCATGGAATACTTACCAAACTAACTCTTCCTTCATGATTCTTGTAGATGTCAACCATGCTTTCAAGAAAAATAACTTAAAATATGCATACCTTTGCTTTCATATATTCATCTAACCATCGTTTGATCGAGCTTGCTTCTTATATTTGTCAAAGATAAGTTTCTTTTTCCAAGAAGAGAAAGATGTTCATTATGCCTTCCATATTGTAACTTGACCATTAGCATTCCTTTATCCTTTAGACATATTGTTTCCATACTATATGGAATATGTTGCTTCCAAGAATCTTCCATAATGATGATTCTTATAAGATCTTGATGATTCTTTTTTACAAAATTACTATTTCTAACATGATGTTAGAAATGCTTGTATGAATTATAATATGTAATATGGTTCCAAACTTCTCATTCTCTTTAAACTATATGATCTTTCCCAAAGAAAATTAAACAAGTAGATTCTAATTTTTCTACTATCAAGTGATTCTATCTATGATGCCATGCTTTCTACAAAACCAAGACTCTTCTAGTGATCTAGATTGGATCATTATATTTTTTGTCATCCATTTCAATGCATTTGGAGTGGAAAAATTGGAGGAATCAACGCAGGGACCATTTTTACTTGCGACACCCAGTTTGGAAAAATGAGGTTTTAAAACTTCTCGGAGTGTTTAAGGCATCAAATGACCTTTCTACACAAGATCTTTACAACGGTGCAAGAAGCGTGTCAATTGGAGTCTGTATGAAAACATTATGCCACTAAAAAGTTGAAATTCTTGTTTTCACACCTATAGTTCAAGAGGATGCTGTGTCAGGCCCCATTATTCATGGAAAATGGACTAGCCACATGATTATGATGTAAAGGACTTTAGAAGAGTTTATATCGTAACTCTAATTAAGAGTTGATGTAGTCCAAATTAACCACTAGTAGGCTATTGGGATGTGTTATAACTGGGCCACTAGGAGGAAGAGGCATTCCATTATTTCGAGAGAATTTTGTTCTATAGTTGAGCAAAGATAGCCATGAGAGATAGAAGATAGAGCACACAGGGAGGATCTATGCACTGTAGCAGCCCACGGGCCACATACATTACTTCTTTGTACCTGCAGCCATATTCCATACAGAGAAAGGGAGTGAAGTGACCTCACCTTCTAGCTGAGTTTTCTCCCGAAAGGGTTTCCCAGAGAGCATATCTTTTGTCTTATATGTGTGTTAGCTTATTTTGTCGTTCTCTACTTTTCTGCATAATTTCCATTCACATGCATGCACTAATTACAGTTAAATCTACAAATTTAGAATTTTAATAAAACTAGAATAGTGTAAAGTTTCAGTATTTTAATATATTATTATCAACGCTGTTGTGACAAACTGTCCAGTGGAATATCCACAACAGTGTATGGATCATTTGGTATCAAAGCAAATTTCTTTAGGTATTTTGTGGATAATGCAGGGATCTAGATCGGCGGGGCCTAAAATCGTAAAACTCTAATCATGGGTGATGAATTTGTAAATGAAATTCGAGATCTTCCAAAGGTGAGGTTTACGCGACTGGAACAACAAGTCACATATATCAACCGCAATGTAAGCCTCCTCATGTCATTCTTGAATAGCAAGCTGGGGATATTTGGAGAAGATGGGGGTTTGAATGCAAAGGACAAATCAAAACGATGCCTAGAAGATCGGGGAGAAACAAAGAACCAATAGAAGAAAGAGCTTAAAAAAGATCAACCTAGTTCGAATGCCACAACGAGATCGACACTTTGAAGCTAAACCACTGGTTGTAGCAATTCAAAGTTTATTTCAATGTCCATTGGATTGAGGAAGGGAAAAATATCTCATTCACGTGACTCAAATTAGAGGGCCATGCACTGACTTGGTGGGAGAGCCACACGAAAACCCTAAGGTTGGACGGAGAACCTCTAGTGACTAAGTGGGAGGATTTCAAAATCCTCATTAAGTCACAGTTTTATCCCATTAGGTACGTGGAGGACTAGTGGATCCGGTGGGATTACTTTAGGCAAAGTTAGGCTAAAGTGTGCAAGAGTACACCACGAAATTCAAAAAGATGGTTATAATGTTGGGTATCTCTCCAAAGAACCTAGATGTACTCCTCAAGTATCTAGGGGATATGCACCGCCATCTATGTGAACAAGTGATGTTATTCAATCCCAAATCGGTGGACGAGGGTTGTGTACAGAAACAGTACTTGGAGAACATACGCATGAAGAGAGTGCAATCAAGTGGGTCGAAGCAGAAGGAGCAACATGATGCTTCTAAGGAGGGAAAGAAGAGGCGAAAAGGGGGAAAAGATAAAAGGATGATAACCACAACACACCAGTGCAAAGATCCTAGCAACCACTGCAATATTGATGGCCATACAGAGGAAAAATGTTGGAAGTTGCATCCAGAGCTAAACTTGAAGAACAAGAAGAGAGGTAACATGAAGAAGAATCTCATGGCCACTGATTCGAGAAACCAAGTTGAAAACAACTCAGATGTGGATGAAAGCATCACCAATACGTCAATACAGAATGAGGTGAATCTGAGTAGCCTTTAGCGACATGAAGAGAAAAAAATGACCAAACTCTTCCACATAAAGATACACGATTGATTTTTTATTTGACTCAGGATCGCAAGTGAATCCCATTGCAGCAACGCTGGTCAAGAAGTTGGGGCTGGAAGTTCATGATCATCCAAACTCATATCCATTGGGATGGGTAAATAAGGATGTAGCGCTGAAGGTACCTAAGCAATGCAAAATTAGATTTGCTATCAGTGCTAATTTACTGATGAAGTAGATCTAGATGTAGTTCCCCTTGATGTATGTGGATTAGTGTTTGGGAGTCCATACATGTACACGCGTGATGCAATGTTCATGAGGAGAGCCAACCAGCATCAACTCGTCAAAGATGGAAAATCATTCATCATCAACGCGCACAAAGGAAAGTCAAAAATATCACTGGTAAGTGCCAACCAAGCCAAAAAATTGATCAGTTCCAGTAAGAAGTATGTTTTACTGTTTTTAAGAGAAAATCAGTGCACAAAGGAGCCAATAAGAGGCAAGGCAACATAAACAACAATTGGAGGAGTTGTTACATGTATACAAGAATGTGTTTCGAGAGTCTAAAGGGTTACCACCTAAGAGAGAAGTGGAACATGAAATCCAACTATTGCCAGACTCCCCATTGCCAAATATTGGGCTGTACAAACAGTCTGTTATAGAAGCGAGGTAAAGAAACAAGTGCAACCACTGTTGGAACTTGTTGTCATTCAACCGATTACATCACCATGTGGGCCACCCATCATCACTGTGCCGAAGAAGGATGAGACTTAGTGGATGTGTATATAATACATGGCATTGAACAAAATCACACTCAAGAATAGATACCCCTTGCCTAGGATAGATGATTTGTTGCATCAACTGCAACAAGCAAAGTACTTCATCAAGTTGAACTTGAAGTTTGGATATCACCAGGTTCAAGTCAAAGAAAAAGACGTCTGGAAGACCACCTTCAAATCTAGGCAAGGTTTGTATGAGTGGTTAGTCATGCCATTTGTCTATGTAATGCATCAACTACGTTTATGAGATTAATGAATGATGTACAACAACCTTTTATAGATTCATTTTTTATTGTCTATTTAAATGATACACTGGTATATAGTGCTACCTGGGAGGAGCATATTTCACATTTGACTCTGGCGAAGAAGCACTAGCTACTAACAAATCCCAAGAAGTGCAAATTTGTGCAACAATTTTTGGTGTATCTGGGGTATGTGATTGGTGGAGGAGAGCTAAAGATAGATCCTTCCAAGATGGAGGCCATCATGAAATGGTTGGTGCCTACTAATGTTTCTGAGGTCAGGAGTTTTATTGAGGCAACACAGTACCTAAGAAAATTCATAGCCTCATTTTTAGTGGTAGCAACACTGCTCCATGCCATAATAGCAAGTGGCAAGAGTTTCCAGTGGAGAAAAGGTTAGCAGAAGGATTTTGAGTTTCTAGTGGAGAAAAGGTTAGCAGAAGGATTTCAAGGAGCTAAAGAAGAAGATCAGTCAAGCACCAGTTTTGGCATTAACAAACTTGCAACGACCCTTCGAAGTGGAGACAAATGTGAGTGGGCATGCTATGTGAGATGTCTTGGTGCAAGGAGGAAGAATTGTATGCTACCATTCTGAAGTATTTCATGGGGCAGTCCTTAACAACCCTACCTACAACAAGGAGATCTATGTCATGGTGTAAGCTGTGAAGAAATGGAAGCACTATCTAATGGAAAAGGAGACAATAATCCACATAGATCACTAGTAGTTACAGTTCTTGCAGGCCCAGAGTAAGCTACAACAGACCAGACATTACAAGTGGATTGGGTTACAATAGTTTCATTGAGTGATCAAGTATGAGAAGAGAAGCACAAACAAGTTGGCCGACATGCTTTCAAGGCCACCCACATCAAAGATTACAACTTTGGGGACTCTTATGCACATGGAAACATTCACCCATGACGAATACATAGAGACATAATCCGAGGATGAGGACTTCAAGGAGGTGTATCAATAGTTGTAGAGTTAGAGTCATGTGCATGATGGTGACAACATTGTTGAATACCATCTCCAGGAAATGTTACTCTACAGGTTGGATAGGCTATGTGTTCCTAAAGGTGAACGATTGTAGCTGATTAGAGAGGCTCACACCTCCAAAGTTGCATGGCACTTTGGTGTAGGGAAGATCCAAGATGCAAGAGCAGGTAGCTAGGTTCATAAGGTGATGCATGCTCTGTTGTACCAACAAGCCTAGCAACAGGAAACATGGTCTATATCATCTCTTACTTGTAGCTACTCGTCCTTGGGAAAGCATTTCCATGGACTTAGTGGGAGGTTTACCAATAATCAAGAAGGGACATGACTACCTTTCCATGGTAGTAGACAGGTTCAGCAAGATGTGTGTTCTGATGCCCTGTAAAAAGACCATCAGCGGGTAAGAAGCAACAAACTTGTTCTTTGGACAGGTCTGGGTGCACTTTGGAATACCAAGGAGCATCATTTTAGACATGGATACAAGATTTCTTAGTGCATTCTAGACTACATTATGGGAGAAGATGGACACAAAGTTGAAGAGATCTACAACGTTCCATCCATAGACAGATGGACAGACAAAAGTAGTCAACAAGACTTTGGTGTAGCTTTTGAACGGATACAACCAAAAGCATCCAAATCCCTGTGATGAAAATCTAGTATTTATACAGCATTCTTATAACAAAGCAATCCACACTTCTACAGGAAAGTCCCCATTTGAAGTTTGCTTTGGATATTTTCCACCTTCACCTTTGGATATTGCATATGGGCAACGAGGAGCGACGGAAGACCTTACAGGAGATGCTTTAAGGGCTGAAAAATTTATAGAGAAGATTAGGCAGATCCATCTATAGGTACAAGAAACTCTATTTAGGTCATAGGATAAGTATAAGGCTAGACATGGTCAAGGTCGGAGACAAAGTATGGTTACAATTGAACAAGGAGAGGTTGCAAGGACTTGGTAAGAAAATCAAGGCTCTAAGGTATGGTCCCTTTGAGATATTGGAAAAGGTGGGTGATAATGCCTATCGACTCAATTTACCACCACATATGCACATTTATTCAGTTGTGAATGTAGAGAATTTGAAACTCTATGAGCCTTCCATGCTAGACCAAGAACAGGAACATGTCCTACCTTCTATGGAGAATTTGGCACCAGATGCTCAATTGGCAAAAGATACAATTTTCCAGAAAAGGTCCAGAACTACAAGATAGGGTCAACATGACCTTTAGCAGATTGGGTTGAACAAGGAACTTCTAGGCAAAGCTAAATGGTACACTAGAGAGAGTGGAGGAAAAATTTCCTCACTTCATTCATTAGAAGCTTTTGGGGGCCAAAATCCTCCCAAAATGGGGAGGTGTGATTCAGATTAAATCATTATATTGTTTGTCATCCATCTCGATGCGTTTGGAGTGGATAAGGTGGAGGAATCATCTCATGAGACCGTTTTTATCGGCAAGACCCAATTTGGAAAAACGAGGTCTGAAACCTTTTGGAAACGTTTTAACGCATCAAATGACTTTTTTTGGGGGTAAAACTTTGTCGCTTTAGCGATGCACCATTTCATGTTATTCTACACACAAAGATATTTCCAACGACACAATAAGCGAATCAATCAGAACCCATATGCAAAAGTTATGCCACTCAGAAGTTGACCTTATTGTCTTCACAAGCATAGTTTGAGAGGATGTTGCGTCAGCCTTCATTATTCATGAAAAAGGGGCTAGCCATGTGATTAAGATGTAAAAGACTCTAGAATAGTCTATATTGTAACTTTAGTTAAGAGGATGTAGTCAAAATTAATCGCTAGTACGCTATTGGGTTGTGTTATAACCAAGCCACTAGGAGGAAGATGCATTCCATTCTTTCAAGAGCATTTTGTTCCATAGTTGAGCAAAGATAGGCAGGAGAGATAGGAGGTAGAAGACACAAAGATGATTTGTGCAATGTAGAAGCCCATGGGCCACAAGCATTACTTCTTTGTACCTACAGCCATATTTCCAGACAGAAAGAGAGCGAAGCAACCTCATCTTCTAACTGGGTTTTCTCTCGAAGGAGATTTCTAGAGAGCATATCCTGTGTCTTATGTGTGTGCGTGAGCTTATTTTGTCGTTCTCTAATTTTCTACATAATTTCCATTCACATGCATGCATTAATTATAGTGAAATCTACAAATCTAGAATTTTAATAAAACTGTGAAAGTGTAAAATTTCAGTATTTTAATATATTATTATCAGATTTGTTGTGATGAACTGTCCAGTGGAATATCCACAACAGTTCACAGATCATCTAGAATAATAATACATGCTACTTTACTATCTACTTAATAAAAGAAAGACAAAAATTTATAAAGAACCTAACAAAGATTAGACTTTCTTCAATTATAGAGATCCTTGGGATCTTCTCCTTTCGACTTCTTCTTAGGTTCTCCCCTTTCCTCAACTATGTGAGCTTCACTTCTTTCCTTATGTTTACTTTATTGTTTGGACAATCCCTTTTAAAGTGTCCATACTCGTTGCATCCAAAGCATTGAATCTTGGACATGTCTATGTTCTTCTTGGACTTTGCAAACTTCCCTTTCCTCAACTTCTTGGTTATTGTAACGAAAGCTTGGGATCTTTCATTTGATTTAGTTTCATCCTTTGGCTTGATCCTAGATTCTTCTAAGATAGATTGAGCCCACAATTCATCAAAAGGTGTAGCGTCTTTCTTTAAGTAGATTCTTGTTGCAAAACTACTCCAATTAGGTCGCAAAACATTTAATACAAATAATCATCTCAAAGTCTGTAACAATCTCCCCAAGCCCCTACAAATGATCTCTTATTTGTGATAATAGGTGGCCATGTCTTCATCATTTGATTTCCTTATCCTAATTAGTTGATTCCTCAAGGAAATCTTTTGACCTTGTGTATTATGGAGTACACCTTTACCAACTTATCATACATAGCCTTTGATGTCTTTACATCAACCACAGAAGGAACAAGATGATCTTTGATGGATTCAACAATGATCCTTTCTGCCCTTCTCCCTTTTTGTACTTTGCTAACTTTAGTCTTTTTTTTGTCTAGTACAACTACTTCTCCATGCACATACTCAATGACATCATTCTCTGTGGGTGCCAAGTCGATCCTTTTCTTCCATGCTAGGAAGTTTGCTGACCCAACTAGCTTGTTGCTTTCCTTTAGCCATGTTATTTGTAGATTGAGACAGAATACAATATGCTGCTTACTTTGTTAACCAAGAGTCCTCCTTCTTGATGATGTCTCCAACTATCTTAAAGTTTTCAAGACCTCCAAGGAGACATCAAAGATGCCCTAGATTAATATCTTTTAGGATGCCTTCAACAATGCTATCTTCAATAACTTCAAAAAGTGAATGATGATCCCAAAACTCCTTGCTGCTTCTTTCTTTTTCAAGATGAAGTATACTAGAGAACTTTCAATGAGAACTTTATTCTTTCTTCACTGAGAGCTTGATGATGGGGTCTTCTACAAAGTAGCATCCATCCTTTTAAGTCAATAGGCATTCTTCATCTTTCCTTATGTCCTTGCAAATGATTCCCCTTGACAAGAAACCTCTTCTTTGTATCTTTTCAATTGCCTTCTCTTGTTCACCTCAAGCTTTGATACCATGTTAGAGAATGCAATAGGGCAATTATTAATTCAATCTCCTTAACCTTAATAATTGCTTGTGAACTTTATTTATCTTCTTGTGTTTTTTTATTGGATCTTTTTCATCAAACATTTATCAAGTGAAAAAATAGTAAAGACAATGGACACAAAAATTAAGCTCCAAGCCAAGGAAAAACCCCTCCAAGGGGAAAACCTAAAAAAACTCTCCTTATAGAATTTGCTTCAATGAGAAAACCAAGACCCAAACCTCAAGACCAAAGCTTCCTCCAAAAAGCTTTGGTTAGCGCTCCAAGAAGTCCTTCCAATTAACTCAAAGTGCAACCAAGTCAACAAGAGTCAAACCATTCTAACATTGCACCAAATTCAAAATTTCACCCCCCAGCGTCAGGATTTTAGACCTACATTAGGTCTGCAACTTCAACCCCTATAACAACTCAGTATCTTCACACGTGTGAGAGAAATTAGAGCAAAACCTTGACCAAAAACTTAATTTTCTTTCCTTCTTTCAATTTCTCTTCTCCTTGTCTTTCTTGTCTTCCTGCTTGGATTTCACACCCTAGATCAAACTTCTTGATTGCAGATCGAACTTGTTGCCAAATGAGGTTGAATAACTTCTATTTATACTCATCCGTGGAGGTCGAATAGCCCACTTTGGGTTGAATTGTGTTAGGAGGCTTATTTTGGTTGTCTTGACTCAAAATAAATTATTTGCCCAAATGAGCCTTATATACATGACATTGTCCCTCTTGACTCATGACAATAAATCTTATAACATAGAAAACCCTAGAAGCATGAAGAACATGCTTTACCAAGAAGACCAATCAAAAGAAGCATGAAACCCATACTTTAAAATAATAATTTTCTTTCTTCTTTTTCTTATTACATAAGATATACATATTGACATGAGTAAAATGAAAATTATGAAGACCAGAACTAGTTACATTTTCTAACACATCACAATATCAAGCAACAACCACTTTTAACTCATCATCAATGTCTTTTATTACCCATCAGTCTTGCTGGAATTTCACCTTTTTATTGGTGTGAGTGATGCCATAAACAAAGAGAAGATTGGACATTACTATTGGAACATGAAGAATTTCTCCAAATTTGGCACTATCAATGAGAACACCACCACATCTTGAAACAAGAAAAGTTGACTTATCACCAATAATCACTTCCTCACCATTATGCTAACATCAATAATCAAAGAAAATGTTTTGGTGTTTTGTCATATGTCAGAGCTACAAAGTTGTTAATCCATTCCTATGAAGTGGAGGATCAAACAAATATGCATTGTACGATGGATATAATAGGTGCCATAAGACCTTTATAATATTAAAAAAAAAAAATGGGGTTTTTACTTATAAACCACTACAAAAAACCTTAGCCAAGAAAGCCCCATTTTTGCTTCGTAAGATATGATGCCACTAGCCAATAGTTTTCAAATCAGCCAAGAGAATTGAGACAATGAGGTTCACATCACCACTAATACCATGTTGAGATTCACAAATGAATGTATGGTATTATATGGAAGCAAAACAAACACAAAAAATTTAGTAAATCACTAATGTGATAGAGGGAGATAACCTGAGTGTGCTAAAGAGAGAGAAACATGCCTAAGTATAAATCTTCTGCACAAGAAATGCACCAGTACAAAAAATAAGAAATGACAAACACAAGAGAAGACCAAAGATATAGGTGTCCTTAAGCATAAAACAGTTTATAAGAGCAATCAATAAGATCACAAGAGGAGATTATACAAATGAGAGATTGAAAAGTGAGGTATCCCTTCAAGAAGTAAGGTGTCCATTCCTGTGGGGGTTTTCGGTTGACAATGTAAGGGCACACACCCTAAGAGGATTATTGAGCCTACATATCAAATTTGACTAGGTTGACCTTCACCATACCTAGTAATACAATAAACTAACAAAGAATACAACTGTAACAATAATCACGAGTAATAATAATGCATGAGTTGTGGCCATAGGTACAGAATGCATTAATAGTTCCAACACAATTGCATACAGAAGAGCATCAATCTGAGCATACTCAAATCCATTTCAACGAGAAATGATGATCATTTACTTCAAGAACACCAAAAAAATCTCATTTGTTGCTCATTTATTTGATTTATTCAGTTATTATTTGCTGAAATGAAGCTTCTTGCTTTAGTTTTTCGTTATATGTATCTTCTTGTCTTCACTTGAAATATCATTTCCACCCATTTTAACCAGAATTAATCTC
This sequence comes from Pinus taeda, assembly GCA_000404065.3. Classification (NCBI taxonomy): domain Eukaryota; kingdom Viridiplantae; phylum Streptophyta; class Pinopsida; order Pinales; family Pinaceae; genus Pinus; species Pinus taeda. The sequence goes on along the minus strand of APFE031742304.1, from coordinate 20,759 downwards.
GTGATCATTTATACATATCCTCTGACAAGATTGCAGACACTTGCCATTGTAGCTCTTCTTTCTTAAGTTAGCTGGCAATTGTTAACTAACAAACATTAAGAATCAATCTACCTGAAAATGTTATTTTCTACACAAATTCACTCAGATATTTACAACGTAGAAAATGCAAGATAGGCAGTGGTGCAACAAATGAGTTAATTTCCACTGGAAAAGTAGCCCCATGGCATAAGATTTCTCTCCTAATGTCCATCACAGCTAGCGTACAATCTTTCATATTAATTTCATATTAATCTAATGACACTTACACAAATAACAAGTGAAAAGCAACTCTACGACCTGAAGTACAACTTGCTCTAACAATTCTGTACAAGGTGCGGGGCATGCTACATTGGACAATTGACATGGGTGTGAAGAATAGTGTCACAGTAAATAGGTTATAATCTATTGGACATACAAACAAGGCATCAGCATGAAGCACCATCTGTGCCATCATGCAGAGCACAGCATACAGTCGCCTTATGATGCCCTTGATATGTTCTGATGGCTTCTCCAGTTGATAGGTCCCACAGTCTTGCAGTTGAATCTGAGGAAGCTGCAGATAAACAAATTTTAGATAACCAAGTTACAGCCCATGATTCAAACATTGAAAATTTCAGCACTGTTACAATAGAAAGAAAAGAGAAAATTTTCCTAATAGAGGAAATTACAAACCAGTAACAAGGAAAGCTCCATCAACAGAAAATACGCAATCCCAAACCCAACGTTGATGTCCTGCATCACATGACAAGTGCGTAAAGCCTACATATATGTGCCAGAAAATTTTACATTGCAAAAATGAATGCCAGGAGATGACACAGGTATTTCTCTTTCTAAGAAAACAGTGCGGCAAATCCAACTCCAAGATATTGAGTATTGAGAAGCATCAAAGTTTACAGTCATTACAACCTGTTAGTGTACGCTCCAGAGTGAAGCCATCAACATTCCATATCTTTACAGTTTGGTCAGATGATGTTGTTGCCAAATACCTGTAACACAGCATCTTTTAAAGACTAACCTGTTGAATCTTAAACATATGCAAATATGTAAAATACCTCCAAATATTGCAGCTAGCATCTTGATTTGGTCAAGACAGCTGGCATTGAACATATAGCAATTACAAGTCTTTCTGTCAGAGTATATACAAGAAAAACAAAAGGATGGCAAATGCTAAACAAAACTGCTGTTTTTCAAGTTGGGACTTAGGACAAATTAGCATTATTAGCTTACCAACGCCAATGTCACAATCAAGATTATTATAAATATTTCCATAATTAGAATGGAGCTTTGTCATACATTATGGAACATGTTCCTATCTCCTTAATTAATAAAATTTGATTTTGACTTCACCGAACAAAAGACAAATGGTCACAATTCCTGCAGGAGATATAAATGTGGTATTCATGAAGGGAAAATGGTGCAAATCAAGAATTTTGGTAGTGGGAAAGCAAAGTTGAGTAGATGTGATATTGGCTGCTTGACTTGACAGCGGATGCCCTTTTACTGAGCTAGGTTAATAATAATGTACATAGAGTCCTGCTAGGTGACCAGCAAAAGGCATAACAGACATGGGAAATTTGATTCTGTGGTCATACATGTGAAGTTGTGAACTAAGTATGGTGGCCAGAGAAATATTCTGCTGGTACGTTAGGATGTTTGTCCTATGTGCAGAAATTTGATTCTGTGGTCATACATGTGAAGTTGTGAACTAAGTATGGTGGCCAGAGAAATATTCTGCTGGTACGTTAGGATGTTTGTCCTATGTGTAGAAATTTCTGTCTGTGTAGAATTTTGCTCCTAGTCACATCTCTAACAAAAGTTTGATAAGAATAATTGGATGTGAAAGGACTCTCTCCTTACTCTATACAAAGGCCAAAAATACATATGTGGGTCTTTACCCTTACAAGCATCCTACAAAGACACGTGTAGGCTCACACCTATGGACTGCTACACTCCAAGGATGCACATGTCAAGATCCAAGGTGAGGTTGTCCACAAGCAAGACTCAAATGCAAGGATGCTCCATTAGATGTGTCCAATGTTCCTCTTGCAAGTCTCCAATGACTCTAATGAACCTTCTATGCCATGTAACCCACTAGGTCCCTGTAATTTCCCTTTCTAGAATAAAGCAAACCAACTTGCAATATATTTAAAACCTTGTTTGCAGAATTTTACAGAACAGTTTACATAACAGCCCCTTTATAAAGTTATAAACACTTAGCATGCAAAATAAATAACAACTTACAGAAAGGATATTTCTTTAAAACACTTAGCAGGCAACTTGAACACAAACCCTTATACAGCAAGGAACTCAAATAATTCCACAGGAAAGAAATTGAACCCAGCCAATTTTATTTATAAAATTTTGAATTTACATGCCAATCTTTAATTTATGGAACCTGTAAACACACAGAGAATTGGCATGAATTGGCTGGAAGTGGTTTGATGAAGCAATATGCCCCTCCATTGAGCTGCTGTTGCATAAGATACTCCAGGAAGGTTGCACTCAGCTGCTTCACCATTACGTGGCCTTCCTTTAATAGATTCTTCCTGCACTAGGAAGAAGACTTGGCCTTCACTCCAGTGAACTCAGCCACTAAACTTGTGCTCAAGAAACTCAATAAATTGACCTCTGGGATAAGGAACTCGGTCCTCACAGGCAAAGAGTAAACTCGGCCTGCCTAATAGCAATCTCAGCCTAACTAAATAAGAGACGCAGAATGTCAATGGAATGTAACTCACCCAGCAATTGATAATCAATCTCTGCCTGCTCAAGCAGTGTTATCTCCTTAACAAAGTCGGCCTTCCACTCAAGGCTGCTTGGGAGTGGGAGCAGGGAGCGACATTTTCAAAAGCTCTTGGGTCAGGAGTGAGTCAGAAGCAAATTTTTACATATTCGATGCATATCTGTCAACCTATGTTGCATGAGTTTCTGGAACATGGGAACATTGGGAACTTGGGTACGGGTGTGAGGAACCGCTAAAGGTTTCCTCAAAATTTATAGGAAACGGTTAATCGGGAGTGGTAATATTATGTAATAAAAAAATATAAAATATAAAAATAGAAATATTTTTTTAATTATATAATTTATATAATAATCAAAATTAATATTGAATCAAAATATTCAAATATTAAAATCAATTTAAATATATAAATAATAAATATATGATCTCTCTTATATATAAATATATTCTTTGGGTGTCTCTCCGTGAGTCTCTTCCTTTTATATATATAAAACATTAAAATGTCAAGTTCATTATGACACACGACGAGTCTTTGAAACAATCTAGCTTAAAAATACAAAGGAACAGTTTTACATATGTTTTTCTAGTTATTTGAAAGAGAAAAAGTAAAGCAACTCTAATGTTTAAGCATTGACTGCACATACAATATGCACACACAATCCTCTGTGATATATATACAAAAACAGCAAAAGAAATACTCATCAGCATGACATCCCAAATATCGCCCTTACATCGAAATGCCACATGCTTCCTTGACCCATCAAGAGATTGCTCCAATTTCTCAATTAAGGATATCGATGTTAAGGATGTCTCTGCCCTTTCTTCCTGCAAAGGTTTCAACTTAGGCTCATGTTTTGTGGATAGTTCAACATATTTTTGTATAGAGTTTGTATTCCCCAACCCCAAGGAATGCCGGAACTATAAAAACAATAGTCTTCAAAGCTCCCGGAACTTTCCCAAGCTCCCATTGCAGCTCCCGCTGAAAAGGGAATGTTCCCATACAATTCCAAAGCTCCTGGGAGCACGGGAACCTTTGGAATGGGTTTTCCAATTCTTGGGAACGGTTCTCGTGTAAGAGAGATGTCAACAAAAGCATGTAGAATGATGAATTAGATAAAAAAAGCATAAAAACATGGATTAAACCATATAACATCAATCATCTAGAAGTTATAATCTTCATCAACCAATGTCCACAAGTTACGAGTCCTCATTTGTATAGCATGTATGGGTGCACATAACCAAAATAAAATCGAGTGGAATCCATCTCTGAACCAAAACTACATCAACAAATAGGCTCTAGATGGCCTCTAAAATCCAAAAAAATCATGCTACAACAAATACCTACATATCATCAAAATCATTGCCTATCTTTGGATCTTTGTCATTAATATCACCCTCTAAGCATTAACATGAGATAGAAAAAACGTAGCATGTCAAGTCAAGTTTTTGTTTGAGTGATGGGTACATTTTTAGTAGGGTCATGATAGAGGAGTTCGACAACAAACATCACTAACATCAAGGTACATAGAGGGCTTGGTGCTCTTGATTAAATATGAGTTCCATACCCTAGTACATGGCAAAATCCAATGGAAAAATTGCAATCCCTGAAACCTTGAAAAACTGATAAGTCTGCTAGATTTTGAGTGAGATCTAAAATTCTACTTTCTCCATATGAAATCCAATGAGGTCGGAACCACTCTCAAACATCTTGAGTCATTTCTTGGTAATGTTAAAAATTTAAGTAAAAGGATGAAAATGAAAGATAAAGGGTCATAGGCTTGAATATAGGTTGCACCACTCAAAAACTATTGTTTCTTTGAAAAAAATTGCGTTTGGAACATCTTTGTGAAAAAAGTTTTATGAAAAAACCAAGGAGCAATTTTTTTCAGGAGCGCACTCCAGGGTCGCTCCTAATTTTTTCCCGCTCGGAGTGTGCTTCGAGAGCAGAGTCGAGGGTGGGGGAGTTGCTCCCCCACAACGCTGGGCTAGAATCCCCAGACTTGATGTTGGGCTTTGTAAGAAATCTAGCTCGGAGTTGCCTATGAAGAAATTGAGGCAAAAGACAAAGAGAAAGAAGAGGCAGCTGCAAACAAGGTCGAATGTGTAGGGAGATATTTAGGGCTATCTGCTTCTGAGACTGAGATTGATGTTATTGGGAGGTCATCATTTTTTGTTCCATGAACCAGACGTGGACCACAACCTTCAATAAAGTCAGTAATTAACAAAAAAGGAGAAGGAAGAAAAAGACAAACTTATGGGAAGGCGTCTTTACTAGAGTGACTTACCTCTCAACATCAACCAAAAAAATCCATTTTGGCAGACAATGTGTGATGCTATTGTTTTTGTGGACCTAGGGTACAAAAGTGCTACATATGAGGAGTTGTAGGGGCCAATCCTTTAAGCAGGAAAGGACATCAACTCTAGATTGGCAGAGTTGAAGCAGTCATGGGAGGTCATTGGATATGCAATGATGCTTGAAGGCTGGATAGATAGGAAGGGTAGAACCCTTCTAAATTTCTTGGTACATTGTTGTTAAAATTGGAAACTAGGGCCAAACTCCACGTGGATCACCTTATTTATGGCTTCTGATATTTTTCCTAGATTCCTCTCCTCAAGAGGTGTAAGATTGATCTAAAGATCATCTGATTCCGATAAGTATTTATGGAGATATGAATTTATTTTGATTATGGACAAATTGTCAAGGTCGGCCAGCAAACTTATGTAGGCTCAGAAGCCCAACAGTCATGTCTATTCAACCTCAACGTTTGCATATAAATACAAGGAGCATTCTCCTCATTTGGACAATTCAATTCACTCATCTTCTCTCTCTCTCTCCTACGCATAAAAGGAGCCTCTCTCTATCTCACACGTGTGGTTGAAAGGAAGATGTCCTAGGGCAAGGAAGACGCAGAAAGGACGCTAGGGCAGCATGTCTTCTCTTTGACCAGCGTTGACCTTCCAGAAGTGCGGATTGGGTGTGGTTGCCTCTCCTAGGCAAGCCGCAATTTTTGGCACGAAAATCGAGGTGATTTGACCTCTGGTTTGACCGGTATTGATTGCCCTAGTTTAGGGCTGCAGTTGACTTCAGAAATCTGCATATTGACTGAACTTTTGGGGCTATTCAAGTGCTGTTTCTTCAGGCTGTTCGAGGACAAGACCGAAAATTGGCCAAGCATTTTAGAGGTCAATTTCATCTAGTTTGACCAAGTTTGACTTTTCTGATCTAGGGTTTGCTGCTGCTGATATAAAATTACAGAATTCAGATTTTGTAATATATCTCTTTGCTGAACTATTGAAGATAAAAGAAGATTTGATCAAAGGGTTTCCCTGCATTTGGGTTTGTCCCTGGCTAGCCGCCACATCTTGTGTCTCTTGTCTCGGCTTGTTTCCTGTTGATCATTTATTGTTCTATCTGCACTTTACTTTATGTATATGTGATTGCGAATCTATGGCTAATAAGAAGAAAAATAAGTAAACTGCTCTGAGCATAGAACACACTATAATTTAACATGGTATCAGAGCTGAGGTGAAGACAAAGCCCAAGCAAGAGCAAGAGCAATCATCAAAGAGAAGGTTGGCAAGGCTATCTGAAATAAATCATGGGGTCCTCAACACGCTTCCCTGCTGAAGACAAACTCTGTGAGAAGTCTGACTATCACGGATTGAAGATGTCCCTTGATCTAACATTAGAAGAACAGGAAGTGTTGGACCATGTGAGAGGTGGAATTGTTGAGCCTCCATCAAATGCATCCGTTGCTGCTAGGAACAAATGGACCAAGGGAGAAGTCAAAGCAAGGAAGATCATCCGAGACTCTATCGACAAGCGCTTGGTGGCCTATGTTTCCGAGCTGTACACCTCCAAGGAAATCTACGATAGACTGGTGAGTTTATTTAAAGTTAATGATGCAAATCAAGTTTTGTTTCTTAGAAATAAGCTTAAGGAAATTAAGAAGGGCAAAGATGAGAGTATGCAAGCATATTTCTTAAGGATCACCGAGATCAAGAACGATCTCCTATCTATTGGGGAAGTAATCACTGACAGGGAAACGACACTCGCCACTCTTGGAGGACTACCATCTGAATGGTATATATTCAGGACTACTCTTCTCAACAATAACGTAATTCTTGGATTTGAGGAATTAATGGCCAGATGCATTCAAGAAGAAACAAGGATGGAAGAGCAAGAAATGCCCATACTTAGAGGTCATCCCTCTGCTTTTTCTTCTCATACTAAAAGAAGAAACAATTCCGAGGCTAAATTCAAAGGAAAGGTTGGACCTAAGGGGGGGAGAAAAGGACGATGTTACAATTGCAATAAAACAGGTCACTATGCAAGGGAGTGTCCTAATAAAGGGACTCACACCGGGACAATGATCAAAATCCCTCTCAAGGCAATCAAAGCAATGGCAGAGGTAAAAGAAGTGCCAGAAATCAAGGAAGAGGAAGGCAAGAAATTCCAGGTATGAATTTAACACTGTTAACAATAAGCAAGATGAATATTATCTACCAGCTGCTCTATCTACTACTGCCCCCCTGGACTCGCTGGGAAATTGGTTTATTGATAGTGGTGCCTCAAGGCATTTCACTAGTTACAAAGAAGCTCTCTATAATTTGATAGAGAAGGAAACCAACCTGGAAATTGTTCTTGGAGATAATTCAAAATATCTCGTGAAAGGCGTAGGAAATGTCACTCTTCAATTGAATCAGGGTAATACCATTCACTTACAAGATGTATTATATGTACCTAATCTCAAAAAGAACCTGGTGTCCATTTCGGCAGTCGAAGACAAAGGCTACAAGGTGGCCTTCAGTGATGGCAAGATACGTGTATGAAAAAAGAACTTTAAAGATGCTTTTACTCTTGGGTTTTAAGTTGATTCACTATATCAGGTTGGAGGAAGTCCGCTGGGTGTCATGTCTTGTGAGAAATCTCTTTAGTCCGAACTATGGCATCGGAGGTTTGCTCACCTTCATTATAAAGCTCTACCCGATGTAAGAAAAATGGTGACCGGGATGCCCGAGTTCAGATTAGAGCAAGAAGGTGTATGTTTAGGATGTGCCGAAGGAAAGCTCAAAGGAGGACCATTCCCCTCAAGCCAAAGCAAGACCTCTGATATATTGCAGTTGGTTCACTCAGACATATCCGGTATGATGCCTGTGAACTCCTTGGGAGGATATTTATATTACCCCACTTTTATAGATGATTATTCTCGCGAGACTTGGATATACTTCTTGAAAAGGAAGGATGAAGTGTTATCCGAGTTTCGAGAATCAACCCGAAAAGAAGATCAAGACCTTAAGGTCTGATAATGGGACTGAATATGAATCCAATGAGTTTCATGACTTTTGTAAAGAGGTTGGCATTAAGAGGGAGACTACTACACCAAATACTCCCGAGCAGAATGGTGTGGCGGAAAGGAAGAATCGTACAATTGTGGAAGTTGTCCGTGCTATGCTCCATGATCAAAGACTTTCGAAGTTTCTATGGGCCAAAGTTGCAAATACCGCCATATATGTACAAAACCGATGCCCTCATCAAGCATTAGGTTCCAAGACTCCCGAAGAAATGTTCACCGGTAAGAAACTTGACGTATCTCATTTTAGAATTTTTGGAAGCCCTGTTTGTTTTCATGTGTCAAAAGAGAAAAGGAATACATTGGGTGCATCTGGAAAGAAAGGAATCTTCGTGGGCTATAGCGAAAATACTAAGGGCTATAAATCTATATAGCTAGTCAAAGGGAAGTCAAGATTAGTCATGATGTCACCTTTGACGAAAATATGGCTCTTAGAAAAGTAGACAATCTTCCTACTTTAAGGGGATCTAAAGAAGCTGACATCGAGGAATCGAAGGAAAAGGAATATGAGACGATGCCCGATGTGGAAGAACCTATGGATCCTATTGATCCTCCTTCGCAAGAGCCTTCCTCTTCTAGGAAGAGGCCTTCATGGCTTAGGGGGACACTTGATGGTGCTAAAGGACACATTGCACCCTGAGGAACCTTCCGTGAAAGTAAGAAGCCGAACAGGTATCAGGGATACCTAACCATCATGAGCACGATCATCCGAAATGAGCCTTCGTCATTCCCAGATGCCGTCAAGCATCAAGTATGGAAGGATGCTATGAACGAGGAATATGAGTCCATTATGAAAAACAATGTTTGGGTTGTGGTCCCTAGATCCCAGGACAAAGCAATTGTCACTTCAAAATGACTATACAAGATAAATCATGCAATTGATGGAAGTGCGGAAAAGTATAAGGCTCGTTTTTTCGCTTGTGGCTTCTCCCAGATGGAGGGTATAGACTATCACGAGATACTTGCACCTGTTGCCCGATATACCACCATCTGCTCGATCATAGCCCTTGCTGCTTCGCAAAGATGGAACCTACATCAGATGGATGTCAAGACTGCGTTCTTACATGGTTCGATTAAAGAGGTCTATGTGGAGCAACCCGAAGGATTTGAGATTTATGATCGAGAATCTCATGTGTGCAGGTTGAAAAAGGCCCTCTATGGGCTAAAGCAAGCACCCTGAGCATGGTATGAGAGGATCGATAGCTACTTGATGAAGCTGGGATTCACTAGGAGTGAAGCCGACCCTAACCTTTACTTTAAGGTTATAGATGACAAGCCTCTCATACTGGTGCTATATGTTGACGACCTCTTTCTAATAGGTGCAGACCCACTTATTCATGAATATAAGAAAGGAGCTGGCTTCTGAGTTCGAGATGAAAGACCCAGGACTTATGCACTATTTCCTAGGACTGGAAGTCTGGCGGAAACTAGGGGAGATTTTCCTATCTCAAGGAAAATATGTAGTGAAGATATTGGAGAGATTCGATATGGTGGACTGCAAGCCCATAACTACCCCGATGGAGCTTGACTTCAAGAAGTTAAGCTGTAGTGCTGTTGGACCTGTTTTATGAAATGCTACCAGGTGGTTTTCAGTGATGGCAAGATACGTGTATGGAAAAAGAACTTTAAAGATGCTTTTACTCTTGGGTTTCAAGTTGATTCATTATATCAGGTTGGAGGAAGTCCGCTGGGTGTCATGTCTTGTGACAAATCTCTTCAGTCCGAACTATGGCATTGGAGGTTTGCTCACCTTCATTATAAAGCTCTACCCGATGTAAGAAAAATGGTGACCGGGATGCCCGAGTTCAAATTAGAGCAAGAAGGTGTATGTTTAGAATGTGCCGAAGGAAAGCTCAAAGGGGGACCATTCCCCTCAAGCCAAAGCAAGACCTCTGATATATTGCAATTGGTTCACTCAAACATATCCGGTATGATGCCTGTGAACTCCTTGGGAGGATATTTATATTACCCCACTTTTATAGATGATTATTCTCGCGAGACTTGCATATACTTCTTGAAAAAGAAAGATGAAGTGTTATCCTAGTTTCGAGAACCAAACCGAAAAGAAGATCAAGACCTTAAGGTCTGATAATGGGATTGAATATGAATGCAATGAGTTTCATGACTTTTGTAAAGAGGTTGGCATTAAGAGGGAGACTACTACACCAAATACTCCCGAGCAGAATGGTGTGGCGGAAAGGAAGAATCGTACAATTGTGGAAGTTGTCCGTGCTATGCTCCATGATCAAAGACTTCCGAAGTTTCTATGGGCCAAAGTTGCAAATACTGCCATATATGTACAAAACCAATGCCCTCATCAAGCATTAGGTTCCAAGAGTCCCGAAGAAATGTTCACCGGTAAGAAACCTGACGTATCTCATTTTAGAATTTTTGGAAGCCCTGTTTGTTTTCATGTGTCGAAAGAGAAAAGGAATAAATTGGGTGCATCTGGAAAGAAAGGAATCTTTGTGGGCTATAGCGAAAATACTAAGGGCTATAGAATCTATATAGCTAGTCAAAGGGAAGTCGAGATTAGTCATGATGTCACCTTTGACGAAAATATGGCTCTTAGAAAAGTAGACAATCTTCCTACTTTAAGGGGATCTAAAGAAGCTGACACCGGGGAATCGAAGGAAAAGGAATATGAGACGATGCCCGATGTGGAAGAACCTATGGATCCTATTGATCCTCCTCCGCAAGAGCCTTCCTCTTCTAGGAAGAGGCCTTCATGGCTTAGGGGGACACTTGATGGTGCTAAAGGACACATTGCACCCTGAGGAACCTTCCGTGAAATTAAGAAGACGAACAGGTATCAGGGATACCTGACCATCATGAGCACGATCATCCGAAATGAGCCTTCGTCATTCCCAGATGCCGTCAAGCATCAAGTATGGAAGGATGCTATGAATGAGGAATATGAGTCCATTATGAAAAACAATGTTTGGGTTGTGGTCCCTAGATCCCAGGATAAAGCAATTGTCACTTCAAAATGACTATACAAGATAAAGCATGCAATTGATGGAAGTGCGGAAAAGTATAAGGCTCGTTTTTTCGCTTGTGGCTTCTCCCAGATGGAGGGTATAGACTATCACGAGATATTTACACCTGTTGCCCGATATACCACCATCTGCTCGATCATAGCCCTTGCTGCTTCGCAAAGATGAACCTACATCAGATGGATGTCAAGACTGCGTTCTTACATGGTTCGATTAAAGAGGTCTATGTGGAGCAACCCGAAGGATTTGAGATTTATGATCGAGAATCTCATGTGTGCAGGTTGAAGAAGGCCCTCTATGGGCTAAAGCAAGCACCCCGAGCATGGTATGAGAGGATCGATAACTACTTGATGAAGTTGGGTTTCACTAGGAGTGAAGCTGACCTTAACCTTTACTTTAAGGTTATAGATGACAAGCCTCTCATACTGGTGCTATATGTTGACGACCTCTTTTTAACAGGTGCAGACCCTCTCGTTCACGAATGTAAGAGGGAGTTGGCTTCTGAGTTCGAGATGAAAGACCTAGGACTTATGCACTATTTCCTAGGACTGGAAGTCTGGCAGAAACTAGGGGAGATTTTCCTATCTCAAGGAAAATATGTGGTGAAGATATTGGAGAGATTCGGCATGGTGGATTGCAAGCCCGTAACTACCCTGATCGAGCTTGACTTCAAGAAGTTAAGCGGTAGTGCTACCGGACCTATTTTACGAAATGCTACCGAGTATTGTCAACTCGTTGGAGCATTAATGTTCTTGTTGAACTCCCGTACGGATATATGCTTTGCAGTCAACACATTGAGTCAACATATGGTTGAGCCTCACCACTCACATTGGATTGGTGCCAAGAATTTGTTGAGATATCTTCGTGGCACAATCACTCATGGGTTGAGATACATTGCTGGAGATGTGAGACTACTTGGGTATACTGATGCTGATTGGGCAGGTAGTGTGGTGGATCGGAAGAGCACTTCCAGGTGCTGTTTCTCTTTGGGATCTGCCTCGATATCCTGGATGAGCAGGAAGCAGAAGTCAGTGGCTTTGAGCACCGCCGAGGCAGAGTACATTGCTGCTAGCATGGCCTCCTGTGAGGCAGTCTGGTTGCAAAATCTCTTCAGTGAGGTGTTTGGATTTACATTGGATACCACCGTGATTTTGTGTGACAACCAGAGCGGGATCTGTTTATCAAAGAATCCCGTATTTCAGGTACCATTATATTCGAGATATGGTGCAGCGAGGAGCAATAAGGCTCCAACATATCGTTACAGATGAACAGGTCGCCGACATTTTGACAAACCCCCTAGGAAAAGTCAAATTCCTGACTTTCCGAGAACAACTTGGTGTCGTTTAGAGACCCTCTAATAAGGGTCGAGTATGATGTATTGAGCTCTGGGAGCTCCAATGGGGCTGCGGGGTACTTCTTGGAGCGACATGTGACCACAGGGCGACTCACCATCCCCTGGTGGTGCACTATGTACAGGGCAAAGGTTCAACCTTCCCTTGTGACACCCTGTGGTGACTGTGGAAAAAGATGATTAGTTCTCTTGTGGGCCAGGATGATTCATTCTCCGTGGCGACTGTGGAATAGGATGATTAGTTCTCCTGTAGGCCAAGATGATTAGTTCTTCGTGGCATCCACTGGACAGGATGATTCATTCTCCTGTGGACAAGATGATTAGTTCTCCTGTCGAGGCATACTACTCTGGGACTCATGGGAAGTACGTCTCATCTGATTAATGAGCAGGGAAATGAGGATAGGCACCATAGTAGTACTATCGATGGACGCATCGCTGTATCTACCGTACTCCCTATGCTAGGATGACCTCCATTGATCTAGGATCAATGATACTGGTTCACATTCTGAGACTAACTTCGGGTCAGTAGAGGATGGTATGATACATCCTTGATCATTTCTTCTTCTTCATAGTTCGAGCGAAGCAGAGTAGAGCAAAGCAAAGCAGAGCAAAACAGAGCAGAGCGCAGAGCAGAGTGGGGTCAAGCTGTACAGGACAGTGCATTTGATGGATGGATTGCAGCGACGGTCTGACGGATTGCAGATGAAGTTCTCCCTAGTTGAGAGGGAGTGTTAAAATTGGCAACTAGGGCAAAACTCCATTTGGATCACCTTATTTATGGATTTTGATATTTTTCCTAGATTCCTCTCATCGAGAGGTGTAGGATTGATCTAAAGATCATCCGATTCTGATAAGTATTTATGGAGATATGAATTTATTTTGGTTATGGACAAATTGTCAAGGTCGGCCTGCAAACTTATGTAGGCTCAGAAGCCCAACAGTCACGTATATTCATCCTCAATGTTTGCATATAAATACAAGGAGCATTCTCCTCATTTGGACAATTCAATTCACTCATCTTCTCTCTCTCTCTCTCTCTCTCCTACGCATAAAAGGAGCCTCTCTCTCACACACGTGTGGCTGAAAGGAAGACATCCTAGGGCAAGGAAGACGCAGAAAGGAGGACACTAGGGCAGCAGGTCATCTCTTTGACTAGTGTTGACCTTCTAGAAGTGCGGATTGGGTGTGGTTGCCTCTCCTAGGCAAGCCACAATTTTTGGCATGAAAATCGAGGTGATCTGACCTCTGGTTTGACCGGTGTTGACTGCCCTAGTTTAGGGCTGCAGTTGACTTTAGAAATCTGCAAATTGACTGAACTTTTGGGGCTGTTCAAGGGCTGTTTCTTCAGGCTGTTCGAGGACAAGTTGATCGGAAATTGACCAAGTAATTTTGAGGTCAATTTCAACTAGTTTGATCAAGTTTGACTTCGCTGATCTAGGGTTTACTGCTGCTGATATAAAATTACAAAATTCAGATTTTGTACTATTTCTCTTTGCTGAACTATTGAAGATAAAACAAGGTTTGATCAAAGGGTTCCCCCCATTGGGGTTTGTCCTTGGCTAGTTGCCACATCTTGTGTCTTTTGTCTTGGTTTGTTTTATGTTGAACATTTAATGTTCTATTTGCACTTTACTTAATGTATATGTGATTGCTAATCTATGGCTAATGTTGGACACCTAATCCTAAATGGGTTAGTGTGGAAGCCGAATGGACAAAGCAGTCCAAGAGACCTTCGGATGTGAATCCCAACGGTCACCAAATGTACTATAAATGTATATCAAATTGTTAATAAAATCGTAATGCATGTTTTATCTTTCATATTTTCTCTTGTTCACCATGTGCGTTAACATGGTATCAGAGCCATGATGTGTGGCCTGTTTCCCTGAGCAACTGATCTAAGTTGCCTTGAATAGCGTTGACCTAGCCTTCATTACCTGCATTTCCTCTGTAATAATCTGCCATATTCCCTTCCAGCTGTGCTGTGTCAAAACGCTGCTCCCTCTGCACACTATCTTCTCCCTCCATACACATAACGCTCCATCTGAAAATCGGAGCCTGATGATGAATATCCCGTCAGAAGGCCTCTCATACACATAACACTTCCTGACAAGAAACGCTGCCTGACATACCAAACGTCTAAGAGGAGAAATGCTCCCTGAAGCTGCATACCAAACATGTGAGAAAGAGGAACGCGTGCCTGAAGTCACTCTCTCGGCACGCCTACATTCATCTCGATACGATGTTGTCTGGATGCTGGAATGTATGCATCGCAATTGGATTGGCTCTCGGCCATCCCCAGCTCGTGGGGCGATCACGGTATTTACAATGACTCCCTGGTCTCACTGCGTTCATCTCGCCTTCCAGTCAGCTTCTTTGTTTCATCATCGCCCGTGGGTTTTAGCTCTAAAAAGAGATACTAAGGGGCCAACACAATTTTATCCCTTTTCCTCTGCCTGCGGAGCTCTAAAATAGATACTCGGGCCGACACAATTCTATCCCATGTTCTCTGCGGCGATACTCTTCAATCTCCATTTCCCGTGTACGCCTCATATAATCCCTGAAGCACACAACGTCTATCCAAGTTTCTCAGCGCAGGCGAAACTATATCCATGGATCTCCAACACTGTGGTTAGAGATAGAGTATGTGATTGGTTGCATTCAACAGAATTAAAGTGTAATACTCAGTTGATGTGAATGTAGTGCTAAGGACCGAGGTGTGTTTGAATACAAAAAGGTGATCTGGTGCATGAGCCCGTGCGCACTGATAGAGGAAGAGACAGATCAAATAAATCCTACGCTGGAATTTGAAGGATCTGTGGAGGTCATAGTTCTTGGCTGGGCATTGTACCCTTGTTTGCTTGTGCGTGGGAGACATTTACTCCTTGGGTTGCAATTCTATAGCTGGAGAAAACTGATTAAATCATAGTGCGATTGAAACATTCATTCCCAGTTCTGTTTGTAGGAGAAGGATTGAATCCCTGGTGTCCATGTCTCATACTCATTTTCAAAAGAGACCAAATACCTGGCTTGTCTATAGTTTGTTATTTCAGTTATTTGTTTGGAGTGTGTTCTACCTTAAGAAGGGAATTTGTGTGCATTTTTCTAGTGTGATTCATCACTGGTAAACTCGGGAATCCATTTGGAGGTTGCATTTCATCTTTTCAAGAACTTGATCTGATTGAAGGCCAGAATTCCTTCGTATTATTGGGGCTAAGCGTATCTCTTGTCCTTGTGCCTATCACAATGGTTGGGTACCTGTAGCAGAGCATTGTGCAGAGGCATAAATTTGAACCTGTATTGCATACTTGAAATAATCAATTTCCTCAAGGCATACCTCAATTGGTTAAAGAATATTCCTTGAGCATTGTTGGTACCCTGTCAAGCCAGCATCAATTTCAACTCCAACATTTCCAGGCATATACATTTCAACGAAATAAACTTGGTTTTTAGAAGGAAAGGCATGATTGTGCGAGGGTTTCCTTCCCTACTTGGTGGAGCATGATTGTCAATCTTTCTTTGATCCCTAAGATCGAATTGGTGTATTTTCTTAAAGGTTGTTCATATCAGAGGTTTTTATTGAAGTGTTGCGAGGACAAGTTCCCTTGGATTCAAGGCTGGTACAGGAAAAATATCTTTTTTGAGGCCTAAATTGCTTGTAGCTTTGTTAGAAATTAAATTCTCCGGTGATTTAAAAAAAAAAAAAATCATTTTTGAGTGAAGAGTCTGTTTTCCAGATATCACCATTCTTTGTGTGCTGAATCTATTGCACGCTGATTGATTTGAAGTATAAAAGAGCAATTGGTGTCCATCTTTTCCTCATTGTTTTACTATATTTTGAGGATTAAAAATGGCTCCAATTAGTGCAATATTAGAGTTAGTGGACAATCTAATACTCTCTACTATGGATAATACAGTCAAAATCAGCAAGGATTTTCTCTTAGAAATTCAGACATGTCTACAAAATGCATAGGAAAAGATTGATTTTTTGCAGCTTGAATCACAGCTACA
>APFE031742300.1:169249-182356 GCA_000404065.3 Pinus taeda | reverse complement strand
GGGAGCCCTCAAGAATGTCATGTGGCTCTCCGACAAGTAAAACATTTCGTTGTCCTTTGAACATGTTGAATCCGAGGAAACCATAGCCGTTGAGGGGAACTGCTTCTTGTGATGCAAAGAATGGGACAGAAAATGGAATGGCATTTGAAATACTCGGCGTAGAGAGAACATTTGAATTTTTTGCCACGGAGAAAGAATCGATTGCGTGGTTGTGGAGAAATAGGAGAGTTGTAGAACAACCAGAAAATGGAAATATCAGTTAATTGAGGTTACCGAAATATCCATGACGTTCAAAAAGATTAACAAGTAGACTACGCCGTTTTAAACTAATTAAGTAACTAAACATTCAACAAAATGTACCTTTTCAGAAACCCCACCAAAATTAGGCCAAACTAGAGCATTCAGGGCCATAGACCACGCCATGGGCGCCAAAAACAGCCAAGGCAAGCAGAACTGTGAACTGAGTAACTTGTTATTTGACAGTTTTGCAACCTCCAATTCAACAGAAAACACACTGCAAAGTATACCCAGAAATACATACCAAACACTGGAAAGAGTTGCTAGAAATGGTGTTGCTTATGTTTGAAATACTTTGAAATTGATGGCTCTGGCATTATAACGTTGCATGACAGACATTACATTAATAAGTACATTTGATTACAGTATTGAAGGACATCAAAAAAAGAATGCGTCTAAGGAAATCGGCTAAACATGCTAGAGTTCAGACAGTTCTCAAACATTATACTGCTGCAAGAGCTCAGATACTTCTACGGACATGGTTCTCAAATGATTCACTCAAGAGAGTTCAGATGGTTCTCCGGACATGATTCAATCCAGCGAGAGTTGAGATAGTTCTCAAATGACCTAAGGTTTTCTGGGGTTCTTCAGAGCACTCTGTAACCTTAAGAAACCCAAATGCATCTACGGAAACAAAACTTGGATTTGTTTTTCCAGATTCCAGCAAATGAGTCGCAGAAAAGTGCAAGTGTCAGCATGCAGAGTCCATAAGTTGTGAATCTTACTAAATTAATAGTACTTGAACGCCCTTCAGAGGCCATGACTCACCTGCCTGCAAGCGACAGCAAAATTTCATTTTCATTTCCAATGTGTTGCAGGCTAAAATAAGAGGATTGTTGGACCCAAGCAAAGCCATTGATTCATTCTACATAGAACTACAAAACATACCATCATTTCTTCACTTACCATTACACTTCCGAACCCTTACTCTTGCATACAAACCAAACATACTTACAGAAAAAAATTAAAATAAAATATAACTTGATAGCTTGAATCTTTGGTAACGAGAACAGAAAATGGCCTAACTTTTCCTAGATTTGATAAAACATGATACCAAACAAAGCCATTGATTCATTCAACATAGAACTACGAAACATACCATCATTTCTTCACTTACCATTACACTTTCGAACCCTTACTCTTGCAAACAAACCAAACGTACTTACAGAAAAAAATTAAAATAAAATATAACCTGATAGCTTGAAAATCTTTGGTAATGAGAACAGAAAATGGCCTAACTTTTTTTAGATTTGATAAAACATGATAACAGGTGTTTCCCTGGATTTGACCTTATTGATTAACTCCTACTCGACAAACAGAAATACAGGAATTCCCCTGCTCAAAGCGATGATCATTACTCGGCCCCTTCGCTGAATCATAGGCAGTTGATGCCCCTTCATATCTGAAAACTTTGGAAAACTGACTGACTGAGTGCGGCCAGTCAATAGTACTGTGTATTAATGGATCTTGACACATAATTAGTCTTGTAGAAGACTGGTTGTCCCTGGATGTAGTATGTATTGGCGTCAATCAAATAAATTTTTCATAACATCACTGCAAGAAAGAGTTGGCCTCTCTCAAAGATAGATAGTTATGCAAGCCGTAAGGTATAACCCCATGACCAAATCCTTGGGGGAGGCCAACTCTTGCTCGCTGCAAATGTAATGCATGCGCACAGTTTGTACTCTTGTACAGATAATGCCAAGTAGCCATAAACCTCCAAGTTTCGAATATGAGGTTATGTAGCAAGAGCGAAACCCTGCAGAAAAAGTACAACTTTATGCAGAGAAACCCTAACCCTAACCCTAACTACAGAGTCGATAGATTTCTTCTGCCGAAGCCAAAACAAAGAGAAACCCTAACCCTAACTAAACAGTGGATATATTTCTGCTGCCGCGACCAAAATAATGAGAAAAACCTAACCCTAACCATAACTAAAGGGTTGACAGATTTCTGCTGCCGCAACCACGACAAAGAGAGGAGGTGATAATGGAGGGGGTTATATACCCTGAGTGATAACCGCCTCTCGTGGAGGTAAATCGTGGTCGTCGATCTGATGAAATTCGACGGTCCACTGGATGTACAAAAAAAGATAATGGCCATGCCCCTTTCTCTCAATGGTTTTATCTTCTATTTAGCATGTGACTTTAACATTTGAAAATGGTAGATATTTTGGACGATGTAGAATTTGCATTAAACTTGAACATGGGAGTTCCTAGGTACGGATAAGTGTTAAGATATATTTTGTCTATTTATTTCTAAATGTATATTTCAATCTTCAGAAGTATTTGCATATATATCATTCTATTTTTTTAAAATAATTTAAATTGGTAAGGGAAAAAATGTCTATGTCACCCGTAATTAAGACGGTTTGAGCTGGAGTTGGATAACTGCATTTATAATGTTCTCTTTTAAGGGGTAAGTGGCGTTATAATGTTACCTTTTTGGGGTGGGATGTAGAATATGTCACTAATTAATGAAGAACCAATAATTTATTAACTTGTATATGCAAATGTTTATATTATCTATATATAAGAGATGTGACATTTATTATCTCCATTTTTTTTAGGGAAAGAAAAAACAACAATATTTTATAGTAGATAAAATATGTTTACATGGACTATGAAATCTCACATCTACGAGATCATCAAAAATATGTATGGTTTATAATCCAATTAGCATGTCATGAATATGGAAATATAAGTCTAAAATATGTTAAGTAATATGACACAAAAATCTCAAATAATAGACTACAGCATAAACAAAAAAGAACCTGACCAGCATGTCCTATTTTATGGCTGAAGAATGACAAAAAAAATTGATAACGGCATCAAAATAGGATCCTTGACTTAGTGGCAAAAATAACCCATTAGAAATTAGGTCAATAAATTGAAAGTTGATTATTACCAATGTGGCGTCCTTTGAAAAAAGTGTAAAAAAAATCATGTCTAGTTAAAATGATAGACCTAGTTTGGACTGGGAGTCAACATTACAATTTTGTAGATAGGGGATATGTGTGATTTGTATGTCACTGAAGAGGCTAAGTAGATCATGTATGCACTTGCGCTAGTTTGTTAAGAGGGGGGGTAAACCTGGCACCATTATTTATCCAATCAATGGTGACTTTGGAGTCCCTAAAGGCGTCGATATTCTTTAGTGTTAACCAGCGAGCAACATATAGGAGACCCTATAATGTCATAATTTATGCCCTGGAGTTTGTCCTCAGTTCGTTGTTCCAACTGAATAAGTAACAAAGGTCATGGTTAATCATAATCTTTGCTCCACATCCACAATTCATGTTTTGTGTTGCTCCTTCGAAGAATTTGATTGGATAACAGCTTCAACAGTGATCCGGTTGTAAGATTTTATTGTTCCTGTGTTTAGTTGGCACATTATATTCCTTGTACAATACACAAAATATTATTGCAAATCTGTGAAACAGAAATAGGATACTTTTATGTGATTCGATGATAATGTTCTAAGTGGTTTTTTTTTTTCCCTTACCTTTACCATGATAAATTCAAAGTAAAACTCAAAAACAAATACAAAGTAAAACCCAAAAACAAATTGGAGAAATGGTATGTATTATCTTTGCATGCTTATGTTTGGTTCACCCATTTCGTTTAAGGTATGTGCTCCAATGTAGACATTTCAAAGATATATGCATAACCTACAAATATTTGTGTACATATGTTTGTGTGTGTGATTCTAGTGAGTTGTTCATGTAAATGTTATAATAAATTAACATGTGGGTTCTTGACACAACAAGGATTTGGACGACAATATTCATGACAAGAAGGTTGTCATATATGGTTTTATTTTGATATACCATATTTAACAAGTGTAGTATGCAGTAAGCGACAACAATATTCATAACAAGAAAGTTGTCATTCTTGTCATGTATGGTTTTATTTTGATATATCATATTTAACAAGTGTAATATACAACTTTGCTTGCTACTTAATACTTACCTTTTATGCAAAATAAATTAAATAACTATATTTTTAAAGATATAAATAGATTTATTTATTTTTTGTTGATAAGTGGGTGAATCCTGAAAATCATGCTTACCCTGTGGCTGAGAGGCCACGACTCAGGGGCATTTAAGCCATCAAAGTCACCAGGAGATCGCACCTGGCCTGAGCTGCACCAGCGAAAACCATGCTGGATTTTTGGTATCAGCGAGACTAGAACCAGTGACCTTTGCTTACGAAGCACCTTAACAACGTACTCCTTCACTAATTATTCTAAATCTCTTAATAAATATTAAAATAATTTAATTTTTAATATTTTTTTAAAATTTATTTTATGTGAACATTTATACTCAAGTATAAGATATATAATATTTGTTTTAATGTCTATATAATATTCATTAAATTTAAATTTAGGCATTGAACGATTTTTTAATCAAAAAAAAAAAAAAAAAAAAAAAAAAAAAAAAAACTACTTTAAATTATAATAATTAAATTTTAATAATTTAACGATTCGACAATTCACCACAATTATCTTATTTATATGAAATAAGTGTGACCTCGGTAAGAAAATAAATTATTGAAAACAATCATTGAAATACATTAATATTTTTATAAAATAAAACTTAAAATAAGAATATTCAAAGAGAATCCTACTATAGATATTTGTCAAGCAAATAAACTAGCTTTTGTGAACGTGATTGAAGGCAAAATTGAAACATGGTAATAAAAACCCAAAATATGAACTACGTCATAATCCCACGAGAGATTAATTTTGTTAGTTTTTAAATAAGTACATGTTCTATTGACCAGACTTTATCTTTGCTCTCGAGTACATTTATATAAGAAGCCATACCCTATCAATTGAATGAGGCACGGTAAAATAACCTTTTTTATATATGTGCCTTGTTAAAAAATTAAAATAATACAAGTTTGAGAAAAGACCTTTATATTTGTGGTGAGTCATGAACTTTGTTGAACATTTCTCCAACAAATGAAGGACTTGTCATTCAAATGTTTATTTGAAAAAAAAAAAAAAACAGTGTGGTTCTAAAAAGTGACACAGTGAAAGGGGTTAAAATATTCTTTTCACTCCAAAAGTATTGCTCCATTTTTACCATGATTTTGGTTTTGATTTTTAATTAGATATATCATTACAAAAACATTCAATTTCATTACATTAACTAGATGTATTTTACACATCTAGATCAGGGTTATTCGGAAAGGGGTATGTGTTACGGCTCTGCATGTACAATGTGATAGTAACTTTTTTTTGTAAACTTGGTAGGACTACATCTTCATCATGTCCTTTGATTTGGTGAGGAATTGAATCAGTGACTTCACATCAAAGAGTATCTTAACAGAGTACCCGATCATCATCTATCCAAAACCCCATGGACACAATATGATGGCAAATTGAAATATTTTTTTAATATAAAAACAAGATTTTTTCAGATCGAAAAAGCA
Organism: Pinus taeda; assembly: GCA_000404065.3. Lineage (NCBI taxonomy): Eukaryota > Viridiplantae > Streptophyta > Pinopsida > Pinales > Pinaceae > Pinus > Pinus taeda. The sequence goes on along the minus strand of APFE031742300.1, from coordinate 176,621 downwards.
TGATTGTATTTATATCAGAAATATAAACATAGCACTATGTACCAATACAATTGTTTCTCATATAGAAGAAACTATGCAAAGGAATGGAGAACTTGACACAAAAGTACGTCTCAGCCTAATTGAAAAGCATCAACAGTTCATGCCAAAAGAAAAAACTAACAGCCATGATAGGTATGAGCCTAAAATAGCCTCACTGATCGTAGAGAAGGCAGTATTTATCCGTTGAAAACAAAGAAGATCAAAACAATCTGCCCATATCAAAAAGAGAGCCAGAATTGCAGACATCAAGCTTGGAGGACCTACGTTCACTGGAAGCAGCAACATTAGAGGATAACAACCATCAACATCCGGATAGAAGCCCCTAATCTTAAAGGAAAACAAAACCAAAAGATGATGAAAGAAACAGAATCGAAGCAAAAGCAAGGTTAAAATTCGAGAGGAAAGAAATCCTGAATGGAGAAGATTTTGCCCTCATGGGAGACCTGCATAAACCATAAGCCTGGAACCGCCTGAAGACCCCTTTTTGATAAATCATCTGCCTGTTGATTAAGGGCCCTTTTGATGTGATGAATGGAAGTTCCCGTGGACCTGTTCCATAAATATTTGATCCTGTCAATCCATCCAATGAGCTGCGGCTTCATAATGATATTCTTACCAAGAACACCATCCACTATGACCTTTGAGTCGCCAAAAATGGATACATCCTAGATATTGAGAAAGAGGCAGAAGTGAAGAAGTCCAGCAAGGGCCATTGCTTCCGCCTTGCTGTTGGATCCTCTCCCCCTGTTCCAGTAAATGAGAAAATGACAATTTTTGTTTACCGAGATGATGACCCCACAGCCACATTGACCTCCCTGTTTAGCCCTGTCAAAAAAAGCCTTTGGCATAGGAGACAACTCCTGCAAGACCTCATTACCATTTTGTTTCGACCGCTTGGGAAGGCACTACAGAATCGACTCATAGAGGGAAGTAATAATGGAGATGATTTCCATAAAAGGGAAAGCCTTGCTATTGAAGAAGGTTGTATGAATCATTATAATTAGAATACGTCACTTTTACATATTTTTTTTTCAAATTAATGTTTTATATATTTTTTTTTTTTATTTTTGACAATGGGAAATTAAACCCTATAATTTGTCTAATCAAAAATTTAGACTCATCAAAAAATATAAACTTTTGAATTTTTAAAAATTTTAAAAATATTTAATTTTGAAAAAAAAAACTAATATGAAATAATATTTTAAAACTTCAATAAACCTTATAGATTGTTTCCTAATTTTGAGAAATCAAATTTTTTTTTGAACATAAATTGATTACACTTTCACAAATATAATAATATAAAATTTGCTTCATTGTACCTATAAAGTTTGTCAATGAACTTTATTTTGAACATGGTTAGATATGTTGGCTTGAGATGAAGTTGCCTATGAGAAAGTTGTGGAAATCATATAAATGATAAATGATAAAATAAAATTTATATATTTTATAGGTTAATATAAATATTTAAAAATGAATTTAGTATTATTTAGATTAATTTTAGTCTAATATATAAACATTATATTTTTTATTTTTATAAATATATTAAATTAAGTATTATAATTATAGTTTTGGTATATGTTTATACATTAAACAAAAATTGGTAGAGTTATTTTATTTGTTTTGTAAATTTTTAAATTGTTTCATTGGGTTTAAAATGTTTTCACGAGACTTTGATTTATTTTATTATTCGATTTTGAAGCATAGTTTATTTTCGATCATAATGCAGTGTGGCTTGGGTTGGAATTCTTTCTCGATTTCCACATGTATCATAAACCAATCAACCACATGATTAGTGTCACATACATATTGCTTAAGCTAAGAAACATGAAATACATCGTGGGCTTTCACTATGGGGGTAAGGCCAACCTCTAAGCTACAGGTCCCACTCTTTCCAAAATCTAAAATGGTCCACAAAAATTGGGTGTTAATTTATCACAAGATCCTAGTTTCAGTGAGTTTTTTCTTGATATGATGTGGAGATATACATGCTCTCCCACTTGGAATTGTTTATGCATTCTCTATTGGTCTGCATAACCATTTTGTCTACCTTGGGTTGCTTTCAATTTCTGCCTAGTATTAAGCACTTCTTGTCCCATTTCTCTTAGCATATCAGGCCCAAGTACCACTATGTTCAATGGATCATCCTAGCCAATGAGAGTGTTGCATTTTCTACCATACAATGTCTTAAATGGACTTGTCTTCGATGACTCTTGGTACCTATTATTGTATGTCAATTCAACTAATGGTAGGGATTCTTCCCATCTCTTTGGTTAATGCATGACATACATCATTAACACATCTTCTAAAATTTTGTTCACCCTTTCAAATTGACCATTTGTCTATGGATGATATGATGTACTAAAAGCTAGCGAAGGCTCAAAGTGAGCAAACAATGCTTTCCAAAAATTTGAAGCAAACTTGGCATCCTAATCTAAAATTATCTTCTTGGGTATGTCATGCAATCTAAATATTTCCTTCATAAAATATAGGTTATGTCAATGGCTTTTGGGGTGGGTTTAATGGGCTATAAAGTGAGTTGCCTTGCTCAATTTTTCCAATGCCACCATATGGCATTATGTTGTTTAGGTGTCTTTCGAAATCGCGTGATGAAATCTATGGATATGACTTCACATTTCCACTCAAGGATTGGAATTGGTTGTAATAATCTTGTTGGGTGTCTACATTTCACTTTGACTTGTTGGCATTCCGGGCACCTGGTGATATATTTAGTTATCTCCTCCTTCATTCCTGGCTAATAATACAATTTTTGTATGGTTTTTATCATTTTTTGATAACCAAGATGACCTAAGTAAGGTCTTTTATGAAACTCATCAATGATGAGCTTCTTCAAGTTAGTCACATAAGGTACATACCATTTGTCCTTGAACAACGACATACCATTATCAATGAGCTTGTAATTCTTGCTCATTGTTCCCTCTAGTTCCTACTATAAGTTTTCCTTCACATACTAGAAATGTTCGTCATGTTGCAATGCCTCTTTGATCCTTTCTTTGGTGTCAATTTCATAAGTGTTCATGGCTACCAAGTGAGCTACTTGTAGGCTTCTACTAAGTGCATCTACTACCCAATTTTCCTTTCCCTTCATGCGCTTGACCTCAAAATCCAATTCGCTAATTAAAGCCAACCATCTAGGTTGTCCAGCATTTAATTTGGGTTGACCAAACAAGTATATCATTCCTCCAAGTCATGAATGACAAGTTTTTTCATGCTCATTTAATTTTATTGATTCATAACAAATCACATGTCCTTATTGCATCAAGACTCCACCTAATCCTTCCTTGCAGGGATCTATACAAACTAGGAAATTCTTCTCTAGGTCTGTTATTCTTAGAATAAGTGGATGTGTGAACAATTGCTTGAGTTGTTCAAAACTAGTTGTGCACCCTTATTCCCATTGAAATTTGACTCCTTGCTTTTGTAAAGCGATGATGGATGTTCAATCTTTGAAAACTCTTGAATGAATCATCAGTAATATCTGGCCAATCCCATGAAGGATCTAACCTCCATAATATTTTGGGGAGTAAACCACTCCATTATGGCCTTGATCTTTTTGGGATCCACAACTACTCCTTCCTTTGAGATGACATGTCCCAAATATCATACTTGTATTTGGAAGAAATCGCATTTGTTGAGTTTGGCATACAAATTATGTTCCTACAAGAACTGTGACACTGCCTTTAGGTGTTCTTCATGTTCTTCTCTATTTTTTTTGTAAACCAAGATATCATCCACAAAAACCAACATGAATTTGTCCAAATACTAGCTAAGGAGATTGTTCATCAAGCACATACATGTGGTTGGGGAATTTTTGAGCAAAATTGGCACCACCACGAACTCGTTGTGCCCATATCTTGTCCTAAACATTATATTGTGAATGCCTTCGTCTTTAATTCTAACTTGATGATAACCATATCTTACATCTATTTTGGAAAATAGCGCAGCCCCTCTTAGTTGATCAAATCGATCATTAATTATAGGCAACATATATTTATTTTCATCATAGCTTTATTTAATTGTCGATAGATAATGCATAGCCACAGTGTGTTGTCCTTTTTCTTCACAAACAACGTTGGAGCTCTACAACGTGACATGTTGAGTTTGATATACCCCTTTTCCAACATTTCTTTCAAATGTAGCTTTAATTCTACCAGTTCTGGCATGCTCATGTGATATGGAGCCTTAGAAACTGCCATCAAACCAAGAATCAACCTAATGGAGAAGTCAATTTCCCTCCTTGGTGGCAATCCCAACACTTCTTTCAAAAATGCATTTTTGTATTGCTTTAAAATAGGTGGTCTTTCATTCTAAGCTCGTTGTTCTCTATCATAATTCTAGGCAACAGGTATTTAGTTTTCATCATAGCTTTATTTAACTATCGATAGTCAATGCATAGCCATAGTGTGCCATCTTTTCTCTTCACAAACAACGTTGGAGCTCTACAGAGCGAAATGTTGAGTTTGATATACCCCTTTTCCAACATTTCTTTCAAATGTAGCTTTAATTCTACCAGCTCTTGCATGCTAATGTAATACGGAGCCTTAGAAACTGCCATTGAACTAAGAATCAACCCAATGGAGTAGTTGATTTCCCTCTCGGTTGGAAATCCCAACACTTCTTTCAAAAATGCATTGTTGTATTGCTTTAAAATGGGTGGTCTTCCATTCTAAGCTCGTTGTTCTTTATCACAATAGTTACTTGGATTACGTACAGGGCACACCCCTTCCTTTTGCATTTCTTCATTTACAACATTGATATCTATATGACTAAGATGGGCTTTCTCACCCCTTGTAGTTTATTTTTCTCGCCTTCATCATTGAGGCACTCCAATGATTTATTATAGCATACCACCTTGGTTTCATGGGTTCCCAGTCTATCCATACCAATCAAAATGTCATACAAACCCAACGGTAGTTTATAAAGGGTGACTATTGTGGGCATGTCACCTAGCTCTAGGTGACACGATTCCACCCAATCCATTACCCTCTTCTTGACTCTCGTGGCTAGTTGGGCCAACCACAATCTAGATTGAACATTTTCCTTTACAAAGCACATGTCTTTGCGATTGTGGGGCTAACATAATTGAAATTTGAACTTGGATCAAGCAAAATTGAAACAGGCTAGTTGGCAACCATACCTTCCATTTTGATCACTGAGGCTTGATGATTTGCTTGCCTATTGTCCAGTGTCATGTAAATCTGAGGTATGCTCTAACCCACATCGTTCACTTTTGTTGTCTCTTGGACATTGTACAACCTCTTGTTGTTTTGTTTTTGGTGATAATAGTCTTTCAACACGTGGTTCTCTCCACATTCCCAACACATTAATGGCCTTCTCTTGGGTTCCTTTGCCTCCTCTTATTAATTTGATAGGTCGGTCCTATTGGCAGCGATGAAATTCCACTAAAATTCACCTTTAGCAAGTGTATTAAAGTTGAAATTTTCCCCCATTTCCCTGTATCATAAGGATTTTGGTCCCTTCCCATTGAATTTGGTTGTCTTTCTTTCTCCAATCTTCTTGAAATTCAACCTTATGCTTGAATTGCTCATAGCAATATTTGGCCTTCCTGTTGGTGTCCTCCAATGTTCTTGGTTCATCAAATTCAATTATGCCTTGGTAGACCTGCAATAACCCATTGGGAAACCGTTGAATCTTCACCTTCTCGTCCTTGATGTAGTTCACATACCTCAACAACTCCAAAATTATATTGGTATAGGCATCCAAGGTGAGTTGTCATAGCTTATGCTCATGAAACTCCTCAACTTTGTTGCCATGGTACCTCTCAAACAAGTACTTTTCTTGGAAATATTTTTCAAATCATTTCCAAGTCAATTCCTTTTCTCTGATGCCTTTGACATTTCCTAGATCTTCCCACCATATATTAGTGTTGCCTTTCAAGTTAAAAATGGCTACCCTGGCCTTCATATTTTCAGAGTAGTCATGGACTTTGAAGTACTTTTTAAAGCCCAACAGCTAGGCTTCTACTTCTTCACTCTTCTTACCCTCTTCATCGAAGGTAGGGGGCTTTGCTTTCTTGAATTATTCTAGCATGGTTTTTTTTCTCACTCCTCCTTTGTTGCTTGTGTCTTCTTGTCCTCGTGCGGCACTAGATAATTGGACATGGTAGTTTGTTTCTCTTTCCTATGTGTTGAGTGGAGTTTCTCCTCTCACTATGTCTTCATTTGTTTGCTTGTACCTCTTCCTTGACTTGTTATCTTCTACCATAATGGTTTACAATCCATGATTTCAAATTTCAGATGGGATTTTCTTAGATTTATGCTTGTCCAGATAGTTAGCACTAGGCTCATGTCACTTTCGTCTTCTCACATCCGACAAACTCTACAAGATCATTGCATTCACCTTTGCTCACCTTTCTCAGGATCTAAAAAAAATCATTGTCTTCCTTGCAACTTCTCAGTTTATCTCTCAAGCTCCTGAGAGTACCCATCCAATCCAGGGAATTTTCTTATGACCTCTTTGCAACTAAGTCTACTTCCTAATTAGGATGGTTTCTGTCATTGTTGTATTGTACCATTTTCCAGCTCATTCCTTTATTTTTTTGTTGTAGGTTGTGTCTTCTTATGTGTTGTCACACACACACAAGTACCAACTAAATCAAGTATAAACATATTAATCATAACCTTGACATGTCAACACCGAGAATGTTGACTTGAAGTTGTTCACGCAACCACAACACATGTCAGTTACATATTCTAGGAAATAAAAGGACATATAAGCACTCCATCAAATTTAGCAACCATATCATCTATTAGTTTAAATAAACATTTATACAACAATTAAGCTTACTCATGCATGTTAATTTAAATTATATTCTATGTGTGTGAGCCCTTTCAGGTCCAATGTTGAACCTAAGTTCTAATATCACTTTGTAACCACCTCGCACCCCCTTGTGCCATCTTAGGTTATGGGAGTGTTACTCATTTTACTCGATCTCCAAGGTATGTTACAATATGGGTTTACAACAACCTCAATTTTCAAAGTCTTCAAATATTAAAACAAATGTCATCATTGCATTCAACTCATCAAGAGCTTTTTGGCGATATAAATTTTACCTCAATCTGAATCTCGGATTGGAAATTATGCCTGTTAGAATTTTGGCCCATAAAAAATGACCAAGTCGTCATTAGGGAACCATGTGGCACCCATGTGACCTCCACCTGTGATCCGGATTTAAACAGGAACGCAACAAAATACAGAGATAACCATATACACAAATATGCAGTGGAAATAATACTTCATTTCACTAATGGAAAATACTGAAATATGCTTACAACCAGAAATGGAAATAAACCAG
>APFE031742300.1:148320-163240 GCA_000404065.3 Pinus taeda | reverse complement strand
CACTTTGGGAGGCAACATCGGTCCATAGACCCATGTTGCCTCGGATTTACCAAAAAACGTCGTTTAGGGCCTCAAAACGTCTCCGGAAGTTCAGGACCCGAAAAACTGCTAAAAATAGTAAACTGTGCTACAATTTAGGAAACTGAAAAAGCTGAAAGAGACAATTGTGGGGGTCCAAATGGGATAGGTGGGTGGCCACCAACATCCACCTGGATCAACCTGGCCCTTGTGGCACTGTCATGCCACAACAAATCGATCACTCAACATGTTAATGTGTTAGTTCGTTGTGTGAGAAGGTCGAAGGAAAGGGTCGATGGCAAACGTGGGAACCCACACATCTACATCATGTCAGGTCAAGTTCCTTTGACCTCGCCTTCACTTAGTTTTTGTGACAATTGATGGCCCAAAGGTGCACAAGTCCATGGGTTCTACCGTCCCTGTTCTCCAATACTCATTCAAGAGTCCCAAGGCCAATAGGGTCCACCCACTGACATCACATCAAGTCCACTCCCCATTCAACCATCACTCAAGTTTTCCATTGATCTAAGGGCTCGATGGCCCAATGGTAGAGTTTTGATGGCCACAATTCCACCCAAGTCCCACTCTCTTCCTTTCCTTCATTTGATTATCAATGCATTGGTGTTGGCCCTCTCCACTTGGTTACTTTCTTACTCATTCCAAGGGTTTGATAGTCTAATAGTCTAGTGGAAAAGTTCCATTGGGCCTGATTCCATCATCAAACTAGCCCTCCTTCCTCCTCATGCACATGTGTTATGCTGCAACCTAGGGTTGACAAGACTATGGCTAAAAGCCAGTGTGGGGACCACCCAACATGGTTTTGTTAAGACAAGGTTCTACCATCAATCCCTTGGTTTCAAGCTCAATTACACTCTTATATGTATATATATTGGCAGGCTATTTCGCCCTGTTGGTCTCAACAACGAAAAGAACCACCAACCTAGGGGTGTTCACTAAAACAAAGAGGGGCGACTAGCCTGCGCCAACCCCCCTGTGCATTATGACCCTAAGAACCTAAGGCCTTGAACCTCGATTTTCTTTGCATTGAGGCAAAAAACCCCAAGGTCCTGAGACCTCAAACTTCGGTGAACATATATTTAACAATGGGGCGACTACCTAGAGTTCTACTTCTCTGCGTGATAACCGGCACCAAGGTCTGAAATCCCAAACCCTTAACCTCTATGTGCTAACTTCTCTACGTGATAACCAGCACCGAGGTCTGAAATCCCAAACCCTTAACCTCTATGTGCTAACTAGAACAAAAGACAAGTGCTTTGATACCCAACACACATTTATGAGACAAGAAGGTGTTTGATACCCAACACACACATTTTTTATTTTTTAGACAAGAAGGGGGCAAGGCCCCGATGCCAAAATAGACACAAGTTGCAATGTTGTGTAAGGGACAATATACCGGTCACCCCAATGCCAAACTCGCATAGTTATCGTAGCTTTAAAGGGCGAAAATACAAAGTTAATATAGCTCTGCAACTCTCTAGTAACTCTCTTGTAGATTGGTTAATCGTATTTAGAAGCATGTGTTTATTAATCAACTAAGTGCAAGCACACAAGATCGAATATCACTACAAGAGGAATTGCAGACCCTATATTGAACAACATTAGTCCTCTGAGCAATTAAGTTATTACATTCTTTGGCCATAGCAGTCAAATTTATGAGCATAAGTACACAGTTTATCACATCAACCATGAACAAGATATTGGGCAGCACAGTCCAAACATTATTCAGAGCCTAATTCTCTGCACATCCAACTCTCTTGAGTACATGAGACCTGTTCTGCTAAGGCTTGCCATTTCCTCAGTGTTATGCTCGGCCATTTTTCTACCTAGCCCCTATTTCTCCACTCACATTTGTTTTTAAGAATCTTCTACACGGAGAAACGCTCCTGATTTGGTGTCAGTCTTGCATGCAATGCATTTCTTTGTCTGGCATAGTGTTGATTGCCTACTCAAATAGTTTGTGGATATGTTCACTCAACTTTCTCTCGGCCCATATGAAACCTCTATTCTAAACCCTTCACGCTTGTTCACCTTTTACATCACTGTTTCTTTTGAGTGTATCAGGCCCTGTCTCGGCGACCTCAAAAATCCTCACAATCATTCTTTTTACCGATTTTGACGAATGGCATTGAAGACATCAGATCCTTCCCATAATTCTTGCGTTGAGAGGGATTCGGTCGATGTTATTGCATTAGTTACTTATTTCTGATAACACTGACCTGGGCACATATCTAGTACACAGAGATACAATTCAATTCTAGGTGGAACGTGTGTGCAGTAAATGTGTTAAACCCACTTTATAGCGGGAACAACACTACCAAGAAAAATGACAGTGATGAGTAAACAACATGATATCAATTCTTTCTTTCTTTCTTTCTTTTTTTTGTGGTCCAAGCTGAGAGTGGTCTTTATGTTGGTGGAGACATTGTTTCCCGATCTTCGAATTTGAGTGGAGTCTTCTAGCGGAAAAACCATTACTTTAGTGTCTTGCTCAGCCCTGCGTTGTCTCAACTTGGCCTCGGATTGTGTATTTACTTGTCTATTTTATGTTCGCATCATCTATAACAATATCCATGCCATGAATAGCCACAAAAGAAAGTTATAACAATATCCATGCCATGAATAGCCACAAAAGAAAGTCATTTGGCATTCAAGTGTGTTTAACTTAACTTGAGATTGAGGGTCGCACTAAAAGGAATGCCAAGCATTCCTTTATGTATGATTGTATCAGTAACGTTGGGCATTCCTTTATGTAAGTTTGTATCAGGTATTGAGATATAAAAGTCTCCACCCATAACTATTATGCAATGCATAGTTTGTTGGTTCCTCACAGGTTTTCGATAAGAAAGAATTGTAGTGTTGAAGGAATATGCAAAGCCTGGTTCAAGGATCTTTTGAATTCCCCGCACACATTTCACAAAAAGGTTTGAAAAGCTGACGCCTCTCATTTGTTGATCTCGAGTTGTTAAAATAATGGCCAGGCTTGATGGATTATTAGAAGAGTTATTCAGCACTCTAATCTTGTCTATCACTGACAACATAATTAAAATCAATAAGGATGGTCTCTAACATTCGAACCTGTTTGCAAAATGCACAAGACAAGATTGAATTTTCACAGTTCGAATCTCAGCGACAGCAAGATGAGTTACATCAAGAGAGTCAACATTCTAAACTGGTTTTTGTTCAAAACAACTCTTTGTTTGATCTTGACTCCCATCAACAGCGAGAAATTGATCAAATCAGTGGGGTTGACATTGATTGCCATCAATTGCCAACTTTAGGAGCAGTGTCAAATAAACATACAAAGTTTTACGTTGCACTTCCCAAGCCCATCATTAAACCTTGGGAAGAACTTATCAACAGCCAAAACAAAATTGGTCTTAAATATGACAAGGATGTGTCCTCTTACATTCCAAACTATTCCAAGCCAATCTAGTTTCATAGTGTTGGGTTTCTTTAAGACGGTTCATCTTCAATTGCCCAACATCCTACTCCTCTTTTACAACCACGTCAAATTTGCAGATGCCAACATTGTGATCAACTTGGCCATGTGAAAGATCAGTGTTTTAATTTGTTGCCCTTGTGAGCATTGTGGTAAAAATACTCATCATTCAAACAAATGTCCCAAAAACAAGCCTCTTGCAAGAATGAAAATTCACTTTAGATGCATCGCTTCTTCGCAATGGTCTTCAAGAGCGAAAAAAAATATATCGATCACACCTCAAAATTTATGTCAACTATTGACAAGTCTTGCAATTGAGATTTCTTCATCTTCTCACCGTGTATCTGATAGGGGGGAATTGATGGTCAAATACTTGCTTCAAAGATTTATCAAGCGAGCTTCAGCCACAACTTGAACCAGAGCTAGTCGCCAGAGCCTAGAGCCAAAGTCAGACACAACCAAATTTAGAGTTGTAGCCAGAGACAGATTCATGCTCCATGAGCATGTTTTGGTTTGCCTTAAACCACCACTGGCGGAAGATTTCAGTTTCTACGACATCAATTTGTGGTCATCCCAAGAAACACTTCCTCTTTTCACAAGATTTCAACTTCTAGCTAGATTTATAATTGTTCCAAGAAATACTTTGAGCTTTAGTTCCAAAGTTGGTGGTCAGTCCTAAACCACCAACAGTGGAAACCTCACTTTCTTCTACCTCTTAAACCACCATTTTAGAGAGCACATTCAGCCATTGGCTCCCCGACCCCTCTGATCAGAACGTTTCTCTAGCTATGGATGAGGCAGAATTTGGATGGTGCCGTATTGTGGAAGAACCACAAGATGACTAGCATGTTGTCATTGGTGTTGGTCTTTTTGTTATGCTATGGTAATCATCGGGCAAGTATGTTATGAAAACTGTGTTGTGGATGTCTTGTGTTTTTTGATGGTTTTGTTCATTATGAAGTACCAGAAGAGTATCATCCCGGTCCCCTGCGTGGGTTCTGATCTTTGTCCTCTTACCTATTTTTCCTGAAAGCTCTGCCTTGTATCAGAGCAGTGTATTGACTTCGGTCTCTATGTAAATATTTCTCTTCTTTGATAATAGAATTAGTCTTACTCAAATTACATACTTGTGAATATAAATGCATTCCATTTTTACATTCTAACTTGCACGTTCCAACAATATTGATAAATGGTTTGACACCTTATAATCAAGTTTTGGAAACATTAAAAATCATTGGTAAATTGGAGAATCAAAATTTTGATTCCCTTAATGACTTGTTGGTCCAGCGTAATGAGACTTTTGGTAAAAAGAAAAATTCAAGGTAAGATCTTCTCTTTACCAACTCCAGAATGGAGAAAAACTCAAGAGGAAGAAGCACTTCCAATGAAAGTAAAAGAGGGAAGAGGCACCTAAAATGAAAATTCTAAATAACGAGATTCAATAATCCAAGAAATTAAGAGCATTGTGATGGTCATTGCCATGGTAAAAGCCAAGGAAGAGCAAGAAACAATCAAAATCAACAATATTTTAGGAGATCTCAAGATCCTCTAACAAAAATCAATTAAAGAAAGGTGAAGATATAACTCAAGTAAGGTGCAAAAGATGTAACTTGCAAATAGGATGTCCTTTCCCACTCCAAGATCCACTCGGTATTTCATGTGTCTTGTTTGAAGAAAGTGGTGGGGATAAATTTCCAAGTTCAAACCAACCTCCTCAAATTTGATGAAGATGGTTCCATTTGGTTGTAGGTCAAGGAAACACTGGACAAAAAAGAGTGTCATCTACAACTTATTATTACCTAATAATTCTTGACACTAAAGAGGGATATGTAACCCAAGAATGTCATCTAGAAACCAACAACAATTTTACAATAGTTTCCACATCTCTAGCTTTAAGGACAAAATTGTTTTTAGAGGAAAAGGGCATGTTAAAGGCCTACCCTAACCCCTGTATTCATGGGTACTTAGGTTGTTAGAAGGTAGTTAATTAATGGAAGATGTAACCATTTCCTTTGCATAAGAGCCACTAAGTAATTCGTGTGTTTTTAGTTAATGTAAAGGGCCATCCTTATATAACCCATTTGGTAGTTGGTACTTAATGATAATGTGACCCGATCATTAATGTAGATTCGACTAGTGATTAGGTTTTAGATAAATAGAAACTATTTATAAAGGGAGAGAGCTATGTACTCATATGGGAAAAAGTTGTCATTATATTAGAGCAATGTATGTTTTGCGATGTGGTCCCCTTGAAAAGACACATACATTACAAATTGTTGTGATAAAGAATACTTCGTTATTTAATGTAGCTCTCTCTTAAATTTGGAATTCCTTAATAGCATAAAAAGATGTTACACTTATAGCATAGGTCTATAAAACTCCATGATATTCCAATGGACAAGTTCATCACAAATAATATCACTACACTACAATGAATTTATTGTACATGAATTTTTTTGATACTTGTGCTTAACCATAAAAATAAACACATCATTCATGGATTGTGATTCAAAACTAAATAAGGCCACATAGCTAGTGTTCCTGCCGCTTGGTTTAAATAAAATAATTTAATGTCATAATGTACTGTAAAAAATGCTCTAACAATTATATGAGTATTTGTTTAACATTTTTTTATTATTATTTTTTATGTAATTAATCATTTTATGATAAGAGTGAGTAAGTAAGTAATATTATATTATAAACCATTAATAGAAATGGGTATCACAGGTAAAATAAACGTTAATACAATGTAATTAGCAACCATTAAATACTTACTAAAATATGATGTGATAGAGACATTATAGTTAATTTATACGATATTAAAAAAAAACAAAATTCATAATCTATTTAAATCTCTTTGTGTACATGTACAATGATTACTATATAAGTTTTGGAAATTAAGTTTATTAAATTTTATAAAAATTAAGATAAATAGTGTCATAAAAAAATAAATCCATAACATAATTCCATTCCTTATCTTAAAAAAAAAAATTAAAAAACAACTTTAATAAATAACAACTTTTAACGAACAAAAACAAGAAGAACCATGAAATAGAAATAAATATACTTTTAAGGTATTTTTTCACCATTATACCTATTCAAGATAATTCACATTATTAAATTATATGTAAAATAGTTCATGAATACTCACATATAAAAGATTATGTCTAATAACATTAACAAAAATATATAATAAAAAAAGTCAATCATATGGGTTGTACAGGGTTGCAATGTGAACATCCATATGTCACCTATATGCTTCCTAGCAATTTTTGAAACGCAACAGCTTACACTCAACCGCATATAGGTCAAACCAAAAACCTTCACTTCAAGACAGCGAAATTCTTCTAAAAGTAAGCGAAGTTGTTAAGAAAATCATAGAGGAAAATCGACAATAGTCAAATACGAAAAATCTAAGCCCGTTAACTGCAATATCCACAATCTTTACCAAAAATTTAGCGATATTTAACAACTAGATACGTCTCGTCAATTTCAGCTCCAATAATGAAGTTCAACTGCGAATTTAGACAAACTGCCGTAACAACATTTATGAATTGAAAATTGCGAGTACACCAGCATCGTTATAGAATAAGAACCAAATTGATTTAACCAATCAAAATGTAAAAAAATTAAAAATAAATTATTTAAAAAAAAATAAAATAATTTCATGTTAACTTTGGAAATTGTTATTTAATTTTTTTAGTTAAATTGAGATTACTTGAAAGTCAACCATATATCCAATCCATTTAATGGGGCAAGATAATAAAAGATAAAAATACCAAAAATAAATCATAAATTGAAAATCGATTTATAAAATAGAATAATAGTAAAAAACATTATACACGTAAAATAACTAAAATGATAATAATTATTTCTAGATATACATATATTCTTTAAAAAAAATCATAACAAAAAGTTAAAAGTACAAAATATAATAATACCAAAGGAGATCAATTGGGGTCTAGTGAGGGGAAAAGGTAGGGTGACGGAACTAGGGTTTAGGAGCTGGGGCACTGACTGTAGATGAGAGTCCTGCAGGGTCGAGACAACGACAGGGAGGTAGTCGAGAGGAGACCATATGGCGTCGGCAGACCCGAGGATGTTAGGCACGGGAGGATAGAGGCGGATAGGTGGAAGGCGGCAAGAGTGAGCGATATTCGGGGTAGGAATTCCCATAAGCCCATGAACAAAGGCAAAGAATGGCAATCGGTGGTGGAACGAAGTTCAGGTTTACTCTGAGATGCACTGTCGTCTTCTACCCACAGCACACGCCTGAAGTCAGAGCAGAGAAGGTCGTTTTCCCCGCTAAGCAATTAACAAGGAACAGGAAGGTAGAAGATGGTCAAACCAAGCGATTCTATTGATCTGGACCCTGAGCTTGGGGACACCCTGTCGGTCTGGGGTCTAGAGGTAACGAACCAGAATATAGAGTGGTATATTCGTCCAGCTAGACGATCAGGGAGGAAGAAAGGAGGTTCGGAAGCGGGTTGGAAGCAGAGTAAAACCGTAGGACTCCTGGAAGAAAGTTTAGGGTTGTCGTATTTGGAAAGCTGGGAAGGACAGCAATTGCAAGAGAGGTCGTCCTTATCGGAGCATGAAGTTGCGGATAGCGAAGGTTTCCAAGTAAGTTATGACCCCTCTCGTCCTCTTAGTCATTTTTATTTAGGCGGGCTAGAGGACATTGTAATTAGTTGTGGGTTTAAAAGCCATGAAGGCCGGAACACCTGCCCGACGGTGAGTTTAGGGTCTGGGAAAATGGAGATCGCGCAGACCTTGTCTCATGCCCATGCAGAGAGAAGCCCTTACTCAATCGGTTGTAACAAAGGCTTGCAACAAAACCCAGTTACAAGGGTCGGGATCGCTCGCTTGCTAGAGATAGCAGAGGGTTGGAAGGCGGCTGGGGATAGTCTGAAGAAGAAAGGAGGAAGTAAGTTGACAGAGGTCGAGAAATGGAATGTAAGCGGATGGGAAAGGTAGTTGGCTGACAAGGCACAAATTACTGGAGGGGAAGAACCAAACCAAGAAGGCGGAAGGATTGTCGAATGGCTCAACAAATTTAGGAAAGAGGGGCGAGCTTGAATGCTCCTGGAAGCAACAGCCAATGTGGAAGCAAACAAATAGAATAGGGAGGAAGGGTTTCGACAGCGGCAGGCGGGAGAAGAGGAAAAAACATAAAATAATTAAGAAAAGCGAAATTGTAACTAATTTGGTCCTAGGAATGGACGTTCAAATTGACGATGCCATGGAAGTTGCAGAACTAACCCTCATAGGAAGGGCTAGAGGTAAGAAATACTCTGCAACCTTTATTCAGGAATGGACCTCAAAAAATTGGCAAAAAGTGTCAGACACAGCTTGTTTGGTCACAACATTGGCAAAAGAATGGTTCATGGTCAAGTTCGGGAAGAGAGAATCAGTGGAAATGGTTATGGCGAGGAATTGGTGTTTCGAGAGACACCCAATTTTCTTCAAGAAATGGAACCCCATGTTTGATGCACAGAGGGAAAGGGTGGACGAGTTACATGTATGTGTCCACATGTCGGGACTACCACCATTTCTCTGGGTTGAATTTGTATTCAAGGCCATTGGCAACCACCTAGGTAAATTCATGGAAGCAGACATGTCGTTTCTTCAAACAAGAGATCAGGGGATGGTGCGTATTTTGGTAAGCTTAAACCCTCGTTCAGGTTTGGCAAAGGAAATTAACTTATAGTACAAGGACTTCAAGTATGCCCAAATTTCAGACTACAAACACTTGCCGTTCAAATTTCATAAGTGTCACAAATATGGACACCTGGCAAAAAAATGTCCGTTGGGGTTTAGGCAAAGAAGAAAGTAGAGGGAGGGAAAGGGAGGCAAAGCAGAAGAGGAGGAGACCAAGGAAGGAAAGTTGAATAAGGGAGTGGGAAACGATCAGATGGACATAGATAAGCCTTAGGATGATTCAGTGGAGAATATAGAAGTGCAGGAAGAAGGTCATCTAGCACTTTAGCCATTTCAACAGTAGGAGGCGACAAGGCCGAAACCAGAACCAACAATAGAAAAGATCGGGATTCATACTCACCCAAAAGAGGGTATGGGTCCGACCTCTACCCTTCCTCTTTTTAATCCTTCTCTTTCTTTGATTATTTCAAAATCAATGCCTGGTCCCTCCAGGCCTCAAAATATTGTTATTCCCATTTCAAACATAGCAATTGAACAACTGGAGAGTATTATTACATCTATCCCTGATCTTGATCTGAACCAAAACACTGCAAAGGGTGAGGATGGCTCAAATCTCGTAGATAACCTTGTTGTGAAACCCTCCTACAACCTCAGACCCCGAGAGAAAAAGCCTCCCCCTTGCGAGGTGGTGGGTGGGATTGAAATGCAAAATTCCCAAGAAGGGGACCAAAAGGTTAGAGGGAGGAAATCAAATTTGTCTAAGGCTCAATTAAGAGCCAAACTAGACATTGCGGATGGAAAGCAAATGTCCATCCTTAGGGTGCTTAGAGCAGCGAAATCCCCCCCTAAGGTAATCTAATGATTATCTTATCCCTGAATTGTAGGGGTTTAGCTAGGAATACTAAAAAATTGGCTCTAAAGGAGGTAATCTGCAATTATAATCTGGACATATTTCTACTTCAAGAAACCTTGGGAGTAGGAGTTGAAGTCCTAAAAACTCTGTCTAAATTAATGCCAGGATGGTTCATCCAGGCATTGGATGTCAAAGGCCGCTTGAGGGGACTAGCATTGGGAGTAAAAGAAGGGGAGTTAAGAGTCCTGAACACTTGGGGGCTAGACTAGGCGATTGGGATTGAAGTCTACTCCCTAGAGCTCTACACTAACCTATTGATTCTCAATATTTATGGGCCCTGTCAAGACAAAGTCCAATTCTGGAATAATCTATGTTCAAAGTCTCTTATGGATAACCCGAACCTAGTGATTGGGGGCGACTTAAACTTCTCCCTAGGCAAAGCAGAAACCTGGGGCCCCTCTGCTCGAGCAGACCCACTCTCTAACTTTTTCACAAAAAACATCATAGAAAATAAGCTGTTAGACATTAATCTGTTGAAACTAAGGCCTACTTGGAGGAATAGGAGAACAGGAGCAAATCAGGTGGCCAAAAGACTAGATGGGTTCCTCATGAAAGAGAAGCTAGCGACAAAGACCCTAGCTTTTCGTTGGTGGGTTGGGGAGGGAGGTGATTCTAATCATCTACATGTCTTGTTAGAACTAAAAAGACATCCCAAAAAGCCAACAACTCCCTTCAAATTCAATCCAGCTTGGCTAATGGAGGATTCTTATAACACTCTATTTAAAGAACCCTGGAGAAGTGCGAGGTTCAGTGAGAATGGGGACAAAGCTTACCACTTTATGGAGAACCTAAAATGCCTTAAGAAGGCCACAATGGAATGGACCAGAGTCAAGAAAATGAAAGAAGATGAAGACCTAATCCAAATAGGGATGGAGCTTGATGAGTTCAAAACCGCGGAAGCTAATGGATATGAGACACCGGAAAGAAGGGATAGGATCAACTAATAGAAACCCAAAGGAGAAAAATCCTTTTAGCAAGAGAAGAACAATGGCGATTGAAAAGTAGGGCCATTTGGTTAAGGGTTGGGGATGAAAACACCAAATTTTTTCAAAATTATGCAAAAGGAAGAAAAACTCAAACACCATTTGGTCGTTAAAATCAGAGGAAAGAAGGCAAGAAAGAACTTTTGAGGAATTATCATCAATGGGAATAAGACACTTCAAAAATATCTTTACAACACCTTTGGAAGTGTCACTAGCTTAAGTGATCCAAACAACTCAGACTTTCCCTCGCTACGCGAACAAGGTGGATTTTGATGAACTCATGGGGGAAGTCACAAGGGGGGAGGTCGAAGGAATCATAAAGCAATGCCAAAGGACAAGAGTCTCGAACCAGATGGTTGGAAAATGGAGTTGTTTCAACACTTCTTTGAGACAATAGGCAGTGAATTGACTGAAGTGGTTGAAGAGTCCAGAAGAAAAGGTGCAATTTATGGCCCTTTTAATGCCACTATCATAGCCCTCATTCCCAAGAAGGAAGACCCAACCTCTTTCGAGGATTTTAGACCGATCTCATTATGCAATTATATCTACAAAATTATAGCAAAGGTGATTGTTGTTAGATTGAAGCCTTTGCTATCCAGGCATATCTCAAAAGAACAATTTGGATTCTTGGATGGGAGACAAATTCATGAGGCGATAAGAGTGGCTCAAGAAACTATTATAGTATTAAACAAAAAAAAAACAAAGGAGCAATAGTGAAAATTGACCTATGTAAAGCATATGACAAAATCAGTTGAATGTACCTACATATGCTTCTCACCCATCTGGGGTTTCAAGTGGACTTTATAAATTGGGTCATGGGGTGCTTGACCAATGTGAGCTTTGTGGTGCTAATCAACGGAGCGACATCACCCTTTTTCCAAGGCCAAAGAGGGCTGAGACAAGGTTGCCCCCTATCTCCTCTCCTCTTTCTTCTCGCAGCAAAAGGACTCAGTCAGCTACTACTAGAAGCCAAAATAAAAGGAGATATTCAAGGAGTGGAAATGGATGTCAACCTATACATAACTCATTTATTGTTTGTGGACGACATACTTCTCTTCAACAATAGAAAAAGGAGCAAAATAAAGGAGCTAAAAAGGATATTGGAACTCTTCCTCAAGGCGATGGGCATGCTCGTGAATAAGGAAAAATCCCATCTGCTGCTGGAAGGATTCAATAGAATGGAAGCAATGAATATCGCTGAATATCTGCCATTCGAAGAACGAAAGTTAAAAGATAGCTTCAAGTATTTAGGATTCTTCCTAAAGCCACACTCATACAAGAAACAAGATTGGTTTTGGCTAGTAGCAAAAATAGAATCTAGGATCACCCATTGGAGCTTCAAATGGCTGTCTAAAGCAGGAAGACTGGCTCTCATTAAATCAGTTCTTTTAGCTATACATGTATACTGGGCAGCATTAACATGGGTCCCGAAAAGAATCCTGGAAAGAATCAGGCGAGTATGCAGCCGGTTTCTTTAGGTAGGTTTGAAGGAGGAGTCGGTGTTACCCTCAGTTGCATGGGATAAGGTGGCAAGGCCAAAGGAGTGGGGAGGATGGGGAATAAAAGAGCTAACTGCATTCGGACCATCTTTAGCAGCAAAGCTGGGATGGAGATTAATAAAGATGGAGAACCTGTGGACAATAGTAGTCAAACGGAAGTACATCGACCCCATTCCTTTGGATGATTAGATCAAGAAGCCAAATAAGAAGAAAGGGAATGCGTCAATGGTGTGGAAAGCCACCATAAACGCCTTCAATATCATAGAACAAGGTCTTTCCTGGCAAATAGGGAACGAAGAACAGGTCAGGATAGGGAAGGATCCATGGGTTGGGTGCAATGAAGGATTTTCCCTTTCTTTGGGTCTTATAAACCAGCTAGGCACCAAAGGCATTCAGCACATAAGCCAGCTTGGAAAAAATGGTCATTCCACCATATGGGGGCAAGCCTGGTTGTCCAGGACCGACCTAAACCTCAATCAACAATGGAGGGAGAGTGTTACAACTTCAACAAGGTACTGACCAAGTCTAATGTCAGGCTAAGAGATAGACCATATCAACTTGTATGGGCACATGCCCTCGCGGGCTCCTACTCTCCAAAACAAGGATATAAATTTCTTATGTCAAGAGAAGGAAGGGGGAATCAGGAATGGCGGGTTAGCTTCATCTGGAAGCTAAAATGCCCAGCCAAAGCTCGGATGTTCTTCTGGTGCATTATTAGGAATAAAGTACCAACTTGGGATATATTACAGAGGAGATACAAGTTAGGCGCAGGGAGGTGCGCCTTATGTAAAAATGAAGTAGAAATGATTCAACTTCTCATTTTAAAATGCTCGTTCACGAAGGAGGTATGGATGGAATCAAAGAGACTG
Organism: Pinus taeda; assembly: GCA_000404065.3. Classification (NCBI taxonomy): domain Eukaryota; kingdom Viridiplantae; phylum Streptophyta; class Pinopsida; order Pinales; family Pinaceae; genus Pinus; species Pinus taeda. Next base: position 149,837 of record APFE031742300.1, on the reverse strand, counting down.
ATTCAGATACGGATGAACTGGGAAGGGGAGTCACTGGCAAAGTATGGAATAAATGGTGGAAGGATTATCCTAAAGGAAATTTGAGGAATTTACCCCTAATCATAGCCTGGGGTGTCTGGAGGGCTTGCAACAACATGATATTTAAAGAACAGAACCCCTCAACAAGGCATATTGTTGTTGGATGCACTGCAATATACTCAAGTATAACTAAGCCAGTTCGAGATGCAAACCCAAGACCTGTTAGAGGAACAAATAAGGGAAGGAACTCCATGGGCTTATTTTGACGGGGCATCCGATTAAAATAACAAATGTGGGGCAAGATTGGTGATCCCCCTAAATGCGCACAAAAGCCTCAAAGCCTCGGTTGGATTGGGGATTGGAACCAACAATTACGCCGAACTCCTTGCTTTAAAACTACTCTGTTGGCTGACCCACTTGGGCATTCATTCGGTTTAGATTTTCAGGGATTCGATGAACATCATTAAATGGTTCAACGGTGTGAGCAGATGCCAGAACTACATTTTATCCCTGTTACTAGAAGAAGCAAAACATTTAAAAGTTTTTTTTAATGATTTTTCTCTATGTCATATATAGAGGGAACATAATAGCACTGCAGACCAGCGTTCTAAAGCGGGTCTACAACAAGATATGGATAGTTGGAGGATAGAGAAAGCAAATTGGGATGAGATCCGTGTGTCGGATCAACCACCATATTCATAATGTTGACACAAACCTGGTTTCGGCATATGATATGGGATGAGATCCGTGTGTCGGATCAACCACCATATTCATAATGTTGACACAAACCTGGTTTCGGCATATGATATTTTCATGTCTGTGTTTTTTGTCTCAGTTTTCTAGACTACAGCATTAAACAACATCTTCCTTATGTAATCCGTTACTAAAAAACAATTTCATCAACTTGGTTAAAATATATGTTTAAACTGTTCACTAAGCACATCCTATTTGAGTTGTTTTCCTCAATGAGGAGGCCCGAGAATGGTTCAAGTCATATCTTTTGATACTTTGGTTTTTACCTGATATTTGTTTTTCTTTTGCTTTTACTCTTTTTAGAGATCAGTTATTGGAAGTCGATCAATATTTTATTTGAATTGTTTTCCTCATTGAGAAGGCCCGGGATAAAATGATCGGCAAACTTGTTTTAGTAAAAATACAATGGTAGAGCTTGAAGACACTCAATTACCATTTCATAAGAACTCTATGATTTGAACAAAGTCATACAGTTCACTGAATGCTTAAGTGCATATACTAAAAAAAAATAATACCAAAACAATAGAAAAGAGAAAAAAATCCAAATAATAAAACTTTAACTTTATCCCTAGCATGAAGTTAAGACTAAATGTGATATTAACATAGACAAAATATAAAGCCCTAATCCTACCCGTGTAACATAAAGTTAAGACTAAATGTGATCCGTTTGACAAAAAAAAGTAAGGCAAAATGAAAGCTAGACAATATAAGAAGTTATAGCTTAAGAACAAGAATTGTTGTCGTGA